>ML782505.1:172687-189430 GCA_009831015.1 Picea engelmannii
AACATCCCGCCACCTACATCATGGCTATCCCTGGGCCACTTTTCATCCCGGGCCCCCGGGGCGCCCTTTTTTTCATATCATGGCCAGGTACGCATACGCATTGTCACATATATCTAATACATGTTCATATTTGTTTTTCTCTTTAGATATTGTTCACTTTGGGTATTTGGTTGTTATGTGTGCAGGTACTTGCTCATCGGTCATCCACTTCACTCCTTCAGGTATATACTCAACACTGGCATGTAGTCTCTCCCACTGTATTGCATTTACATTCCAGTCACACCCCCTGATATTGGCCTTTAGGATACCCATTCCCGGCTCGGTAGTACCCACACCTCCATTTGCATTTTTGGGGTACTGTCACCCAGTAGCATTCTCACCTACATGAGTTGTCCCAGTCATAGCACCCATTGCCACTTTTTGACACTCATGTCGTTCTTCATCACCCTTTAGGGATGGGAGTCCTCGTAGTCTTTCATCATGTCGCAGATCAACCACATACTTCTTCTCCTCATGTTTGCTAGCTTCCCATACGGACTCCCAGATCGTCGCTTTACGCTGCAGTTAATTTTACCTGCACACCCGCAGGCTCATGAACGATCCATCCCACCCACTATCTGTTTGCCCATCTGCGAACCGATATTCATTTCACCTACATCATACAGAAACTCGCCAATGGGGCCCCCACCCTTCATCAGTTTTTTACCAACATTTCTGCCCTACCAGGGGCACTCATTTTACACTGGGGCACCCGTTTCTGTATTTTGTACATCTTTCCCAAAATTTAGTTATTAGTCATTGTACAAACACCTTTATTTCCATCCCTTTCCACTTCACTACTTTGGTCATCACCGTTGGCGACCTTCTTTCCTTTTTGGCAACATGCAACCCATGCCACCCTTGGTTGGAGCATCACTTCTCATTCCCCTCGCCGGCACTATCTATATCTTCAGAGTACTACCCCGGTCATTTACTATCTACCCTCTGAATTTGTTCACCTCGTCCCGCCTCTGGAACAACTTATCCTCGGTCTTGGCGTCCCCCTGACACTCGACCTTGTCACACGGTTGCGGCCACTGTTCATTTCCTACATCCTCCCGCCAAGGGCAGTCCTGAGTCTTCCTACTTCTTGACTTCGTCCATATACCTCTGCCACCTCTTTACCTCAGTAGATTTCCTGAAGTCATTCGCTTTTTGGAGTCGCATCCCCCTTTTGTCGACATCAGCACACTTTTCCAAAAGGGCGATAGTATCTTGATTCTCATTTCCCATTTAAATGAGAGATCTCGGATGGCACAGGGAGAAACACCATTGCTCCCTGATGTCATTGACCCCCATAACATTCGACACCAACACTTTCTCATGTTGCGGTGGGTCTTACTTTGCGACTATTGCAGTTTTTATCATCCATTTCCGAAGACCTATGACCTTGGTAGGGCCACCACTTCCCACATCACTATCGTGGTTTACTTCCGCGACCATTACCACTGGTTCCGAGTATGTTCCTTTGCAGAATTGTCTTCTGCCGTTATCATTCCACCCCCGAGGGTGCTGCAGTTATCTACATCAACAACTCAGACATTTTTTCTTCAGAGTTACATTACACGAGCATGGGGCATGCCCGCCTCGTTTGTACACACTTGTATATTGTTTCACACCTTGTAGAAGGTCGGATCTACAGGTTCCTTTCTTCTCCAACGGATTTCTCTATACGGTACCACTCTTGCTCTCCCTTACCACACCATTCTCAGTCAAAGAAACATTGATGGATTTCGGCTATACGTTTTGCTCCTAACCTCATCCATCAGGGGGCATCTGTTATCACTGAAATTTCGTCCGCACAGGGCGACAAGAACTCCGCATCATCAACATAGAAAAACAGTCATTCATGGCACAAGGATTAATTCCACAGCACAACAAAAGGGTCAAAACTATGCAAAATGGCCAAAAAAAAAATTAAAAAGCGCTATGCACCCACTGAGCGCGTGTGCGCGCGCAACATCTTCGTATCTGGAGCGCATATGCGCGGCTGTGGGGTGCAAAACCCACGCGCCTGCCAAACGGCGCATTTATGAAGCTGGTTGGCCTCCCAACCACTAATGGATCGGCTCCCAAGTCGATTTGACATCAAATCCGAGCTCAATCTGCGGTGGGAGGCTGGTCAAAGACCTAATTGTGCCCTAAAGAGCCCCTTTTCACATTCAAAAGAGGTTGCATAATAACCCAATGCTTGGCTATAAAAAGCCATGAATGACCACCATTTTCTCAAGGAATTCTTCATACTGTTATGCTGCTGAGATTGATAGAGACCTCTTCTTTGGCAATACACATTGTAAGCTGCATTTCAAAAGCTATTCACCCCTCACTTGAGTGAATAAGCTTAGATTTATTTCATCCACATTTCATCTTTTCTTTGTAAGGAGAGCAAATCAGTTGAGGGCCTCAAGAGCCTTCCATTGGAGAGGGAAGGGACCCAAGTCCTCTTTCTCCTTTGTGTATCTTTGGATTTCATCTATCAGACCAGCTAAGACATTGGTGATATTGGTCCATTGTCATTTGTTTTTATTTTTATTTCTATGCTCATAGTTCCATTTAGTTTTTGTTTAATTCTTGTTAATAGCTTAGTTGTTTTCTTTCTAACCTTTTACATCACAGCTGTCATGACTAGCAGAGCCCAACTAGGCATGTAAGCACTCACTTTTTGCTCACTCATTGATGAAAAGAGTGCAAACAACCTGCTCTGATATTCAGCTTATAGAATTCCTTAGTATACTCCTTTACTGTCATCAACTTCTGTCTCAGGTTCTGCATTCTCCTGAACAATGTGATTTGATAATCCCTTGGGAAAATTTTTTCCTTCATCTTCACAATCATTCGATCCTAGCTTTTGATCTTTTGCTTGCCCTTGGAACATCTATCTTCTTGAAGTTCGTCCCACCATAATGCTGCGTGTCCCTTCAATTTTGTGACAGCATGCCTAACCTTCTTATCTTCTTCGATGTCTTCATAATCGAAGTAAGTGTCAAGAGCTCTGATCCAATCTAGAAGCTCTTCTACATCCAGACTCCCTTCATAAGCTGGAATATCCATCTTTGTCTTTGAACTCATCCGCGAGATAGCTTGAATTAATCGCTCATTGGCTGCATCTTCGGCTGCAACTTCTCCTTGTTGTTCAACTTCAACTTTGCCTTCGGAGTCACTCATATCTCCAACACTGGCTATGCATCTCTGCGCTTCTTCCATATCTTCTAATATCACTCGGAGATCACGTATCTGCCTTTACATTTCCGGATTTTGTGCTTGTCTCCCTCTTCCTCTCTGGTTCCCCCTATCCTCTGGATCGGGTGATTGTATTTCTCTCCTCGACGGCATGGTGAAATTTTCCTTTCTTCCCTGCTACAGAAAACAGAGAAATTTTCTTGCTCTGATACCACTCTGACGCAAATGCGCCACCCAGGACACGTCCGCTCCCACCAAGACCTTCTCTTCCTTCGGCCGAAGAGCTAAACCGCTCTTCAAATCCCTTATCGGGACTCTTCTACTCCCACAAGACTCTCTTCACGATCCCCCTTTATCTTATCGAGAAATTGGACCTCGTGTGATCGCGAGCCCCACAGCCACCGGATCGGGTCTTACAAATCCCTGAACGCCGATGAACATTCACCCACGTGTTCCTTGCTTCTGTCGGGAATAGCCCCGTTAGGAAATCGGACCTTATGAGGTTGTAAATCACTCACCTCATGAATAACCGATTCCAATCTGCGATGGCACTCTCTGCACCTCTTAGGAACCTCCGGCTAACTCTCTTCACATGTGACCTGTTGGTCCACAAGACCATGTCCTTCCCCCTATTGGAGTTTCGAACTTCGCGAAATCAGAATGTGTAGATATTATACCCTTGGGATTTCCGATTCTCCGACTGCTAATGCCACCTGGAGTTGACTCCAGCGAGGGTTGACCTCCCGACACATGTCCTCCACTACGACCCTTAACCCTTTCGGGAAATCGTGGATCGTGATTCCGTTATGCAAGAGTTTCATGACTCCGGAAACCCCCATATCCCGAACTCTGACTATCCAGGATCTCTCGCCACGTGTATCTGCTGAGATCAACGGCTCTGATCCTATCGGGAAATCGCAGATCACAATTTCAATATGCTCGAGCCTCTTGTCTCCAGAAACCCTGATTCTCCGATTCCTGACTCTTCGGGATCTCTTGCCACGTGTCCCTACTGATGGACGGTTCTGAGCACCCATCAGGATATCGCTGATCACGATTCCCACCTACAGCGATTTCACACTCCTGAAATCCCCGATGGGTTAGATCCTGACTCCTGCTTTGATGTCTGACACGTGCCCCTGTTAAGATCAATGGATGAGATCCTTTCTCGGGGTTTCGAGAATCACAAGGTCCCGATTCTCTGCCTTAAAAAAACCTCAATGACCCAGACATCCCGATGACTCCTCTGGGACTCCTTCTCCGCTCGCTGGGACTTAAACCCTGCGCAACTTTTTGAGATGTGACGGTTGATGAGATTTCGTCGATCTCCTCTACAAATCCTGACCGTCGATTCCTCCTCCTTGAAGATTTCTCGAGAAGGTTAACTGTTCTTTTTTAGAACTTGTTTTCAACGCCTACGCTTGCGACCCCTGCTCGAATCTTCTTTGACACAAACCTCATGTGCTCTCTTTCACTGATATCACAAAGGTGCTATACCTCTTGAGATTTTCCACTCTGATTCTTCAGAGGGACTTGTGCACACTCCTTGCGCTCAACATTCAACAACTTCCCAAGTGTTGAATCCTTCCAACTCTGTGCACTCCTGCAGTAGCAGTCTTTGATTTCCTTTGCTCAGATTCACAACTGAGACTTCTTCTTCAGCCTGCGCACTCCTTGCACGGCTTCAAAAACTCAAATCCAATTCTAGGTGAATGAGAACAAGAGTTAAACTACTGAGTCTTCATCAACGCACTCTTTGCGGATGAATTCAACTGCACAGCTTGTAGGAATCTCCTGGCTCAGATAGAGAAACAATTGAACCTCACTCTCTCTCTCTCTTTCAGACTTCAGTTTGAAACATAAAATCACATGCACAACATATACAAAGCAAATGCATAACAAGAAAGCAAACATTCCTGAGCATAGCATCAACACATAGAGAAAACAACACAAACCATGTGCTTGAATCAAAGCTTCCTTTTATTAATTCAACTGTCTGTACATGGGTGTTCTTCATACAACATTCTCTGCTTTCTCTTCTCTTCTCCTGAATGCTTCCTCTACTTCTCCATCCTATCCTACAATGGTACAATGAGGGTGTCTATATCTGTTTTCCCTCTCAGACTCTAAACTATCAAATCTAGACTTAAACATCATATCTACCAACATTAAATCTATTAAATGCCTCCTATCTACTAAGGACGAGAGCGTATCGCTCAAATTCCAATACAATATACAAAAGGCGCTTTTCATAAATGCATCATTTATACATTGGTGCATCATCTTGTATGAAAATTCAAAAAGGTTCGACTGGACTTGTCCAGCTGTTTGTTGTCTTCCATGCTGGCTCACTTGTCGTGGGCGATGCTCCTGCATCAAATATTTTAACCATTTCCCTTCTCTCTAGGGGTTCCAATTCCTCATATAGATCAACAAGGTCTATGCTGTCTGCTTCTCTTTTTGTTGCAGGCTCTAGTGATGTAGTCATCTCTGTTTCCACTTCCTGGCTAAAAATTTTGAGCAATTATGTTGAATGCTCATCTCCCACAATCTTCATGACTGTCTGTTGGCAACCATCTTATGGTTCTGGATTGTTCAACCAATCCTCCAACATCTCCAACTCCTTCTCCCATTGAGTGAGTAATTTATCTAAATTCTCCTCTTTTTCTGTTGGGACAGACATCAGTATCTGCTCCTTCTCCCCCTCTTTGACAATCTTTGATGGTTATCATTCCTCTGTTGCTGCATCTGAAAAACATTCTTTGGCCTCAACTAGGATGCTTGGTAGGAATACCTAAATTCCCCTAATGATAAGAATGATTCTCTTATCCTCCTCCTTTTTTATAGAAGTATTAAACTTCTCATTGTCTTCATTCACATGTTTTTAAAACCCACATGAATCTTCATCTATCAACACTCCTCATTGACATGAACTCACTTCTGAGCTCTCCATACTTTTAGGCAGTCTCATCTCCTTCCCCCTACCCACTTGTAAAATTGGGGATTTTCTACTACCTATATGATAGTCTGTGAGATCACCTGATCCCATCTCATTGTCCACCTAAAAATTTGAACTCTCAGTACTTCTCCCATGGCAGTATACGATACCTCCACCTAGTCTCTTTCCATTTCCCACTTGGAAATTTGAAAGTCCATTTCTCCCCACCTGGCAGTTTATGAGATCCTCATCTGACCTCTCTTTCTCCTCATCACTGAGATTTCTCCTAGTCTTTGGTTCACGTATGTAAACCATTTGCTCCTCTATGTCACCGAGGTTTCTAGTATGCCTCAGCCACCTTCTCATCAACCTTCGCTATCCTCTGACCAAAATTTCCCTTACTGGCCATTTCACCTTCTTCTTCATGGGCCATGAACAACAATATGCAGGAAAAATTGCTTTTCTATTATCTCTATGTGTCTATACAGATGATTTACAAAAATTGGACTGTAACAAAGTATCAACGCTCTCTAGCTCTCTCTCTTAGAACTATTCTACCTCTAAGGCCTCTCTACCCATACGTCTCTCTATCTTTTTTTGCCTATCTTCCTTTCTACCTTCTCCTCTTGAAATCTGAAACAAGATCTCATTATCAAAGAGGGGCTCTGTGAGCTCATCCTCTCTCACCTAACCTCATCTATTACATTGAAGTTTTCATAAATGTTTACCCAAACTTGACCATGATTTGGGCCTGCTACAAGAAACCTTTTAATTGAAATCCAACCACTACCTATACAAAGGCATGGCTTGGAATTTACAATATTACAACACAATAATCTATATAGGACTATTACAAATTAAAAAATGGGAGGTTTAATGCCTCTCCCTTCCTCTATTGCATGTTTGTGTGTTGGTGTGCTAGCGCTTTTGCTGAGGTGGAGCAATGCTCCTGCATCAGTCCTCCCTCCTCCCTATCGTGGCAGCAACGCTCCCCATCTACACACTATCGAGAGAGAGGCCACATGCCCCCGCATTGTCTCTCGTGGACTAAGACTGGGAACCATTTCGAAGAAGAATGAGCACAAAATGGTCCCAAATCCAAATGTTTTGTTATCTCGCCCATGACACTCGGTGAGTTGTCTCTTCATGTAGTCTAGCATGGTCATGCTCCAGTTGAATATTTGTGCATTTAAGCACTACACAATGAATGTGCACCTGGGAGTCTTGATGTAAATTCATGGATCTAGTGATTTGCCCAATAAGAAAAAATATCACTTTTAGTGATAGGTTGGTAATCTTGTTAATAGGCACATGAAAATTGACTTTCTCAGTGTCGGCCTCGCAATGTAGCCCAATCAAATCAACAATGTTGTGAGGCCTGGGGGGAAAAGAACGCAAGTTGAATGGTTCACCTCTCCTTGAGAGGATAGTTAGAAAGTAGATATATTCAGTCATTGGAGTCAATGACTGCCCCTCGAGCATAAATTTCTCAGCGTCAGGATGCCAATAGTCTATCAAGGCATTCTGCAGCCTAGGTTATGTCCTCATGAATGGAAATCGGAAGAAATTCCACAAACCACATTGTCTCAATGCAACCATAGCTGTGGGGTCCTCATTGACCAGTATATCAATGTCCTCATGCTCCCTCTCTCTCCAATGGACATACATTCTGCAAAATGACAAGTTCAAAGGAGAGTTAAGTATTGCATTTTTAATTTTTTTCATATTTTTGAGGGTGTATGTGGGTTGTATTGGACACAGTCGCGTATGCAAGTGGGTAGTGTGTTTTCTACCCTTGGGAATACACGAGATTTCTTAAGATAACCTGCGTACATGTAGGGCTGACCTTTTTTAAAGATGCATGCCCTCCCCAAAACTAAAACTAATGCAAAGGGAAAGTATGGAAATTAAAGAGGAGCTAGTTTGTACTTACTTGGTCCAAGCGGAAGTTTATTTCGTCCACTGAAGCTCCCATAATCAAAGTTTTTAATGAAGTGGTGTTTTTGGATTTTTCTTCAATTCTCAATTTGCAATGATGATAATCAGCTACCAACTTCTATTTATAGACTTTTTTGGCCCCATTTTGTCATTTTTTTACCCTTTTTGTCGTTTTTTCTGGCTTGAAAATCATGTAACATGGTTCTTGAGTTTCTCATTGGATGTTACAATACACTTTACTTTTGGTTTGGAGAACTTTTTGGGAGATGGGGCACTTTAAGGTCCTTTGGTAAAAAGTTGTTTTTTCCAACTTTGCACATTTAAGTTAGGATTCCACCTCCACTTGTTTCACCTCGTTGTCTTTTTCTCTTTTCCGTAGGATTGATCCCACCAAATTGTGACATAAACCATCATTGTTTCTCTAGAAGTGTCATAATTTAGTGGTAGAGACTACTTTCACATGGATGCCCTAGGTAGATCCTGGTTGCATTTTGGTGTCCATGCCATTGTTAATGAATTTAGGCTTGGGAGTCCTTGATTAGTCCTATCATGATTACGAGTTTGAGCCTCACATGTCTAATATGCTATCACTCTTGGCCTCACCCTCAGGACTCCCAAAAAATGGGTCTTCTTTTAAGCCCTTTTTAGACCCTCTAAACATGAAAATATTACTGAGCGATCTTGTTTCCCTTCACGCTCATCAAACTCAAATTTGAAGGCACATATGTCCAACGATAAATGCCACTTTTTCGGTTTGGATGGTCAATTGTACGAACAAAAGTATACTCTAGGAACTTCAGTTCACTAGAAGAGTATTCTTAGGTATAAGTTTAACCCTTTTTTGGGCCTGAGTGACTAAATTTACAAAAACGCAACCCCCACGAAGTCCATAGTTAAGCTCTTTTCAGACTCCCTAAAATTGAAAAGATTGTCGAGTGAGCTTTTTTCTTCACATTCATTAAAATGGTCCAGAAGAACATACTTTATGGAGTCTATAGTTAATCTCTTTTCAGAATCCTTAAAAGTGAAAAGATTGTCGAGTGACCTTGTTCTTTCACACTCATTAATTGGTTCAAAAAAACATTTACTAGCACGAGTTTACCCCTTTTCCAACCTATAGATTAGGGAGGAAAAGATACACCTCGGGAGATTCGTCTCACCGAGAGAGTTTTCCTAAGTATATTTTATACGTTTTCGGGCTAAGGAGACTAAATCTAGAAAAACACAGTGAGCCCATAGTTAAGCTCATTTTAGACTCCTTAAAATTGAAAAGATTGTCGAGTGATCTTGTCTTTCTCACACTCGTTAAAACAATTTTGAATAGATGTCTTTTCGGTGCTAGTTTATCCCTTTTTTGAGCTGACTAGAATATATTCGAAAAAGGTACCCCAATGGAGTCTTCTTTTATGATTTTTTAGACTCTCTAGAAATGAAAAACCATCGAGCTTACCTTCTCTGGGATCGTTAAAAATACATTGAAGGGGGTTTCATCGTTGTTCTAACCCTAAATTGCAACACACATGCTTACCTGGCATCAGGCCAACTCATATCTCTTCCTTGCCAAATCCATGTTGAATAAACTCTTGGAAACCCTCTTAAATCAAGTGGCACGTGCCCTAACCCTCCACTGCATGCATTGGAACGCTGACAGACCTACTACTGCACGCGTTGGAACGCTGGCTGGCCTACTACAGCCCGCGTTTACCTAACAAAGCACAAAAACAGGAAAGTTGCCGACGGGACAAAAAGCTATGGGTCAGTTAACTGAAACTCCTAGCCATGCATGGCCGAGAGTTCATCCAAAACCCTAGCTCCTTCTAGCCTATAAAATAACGGGTAGGGGTACTATTTGGAGGAGGAAAAATATAGCAAAGAAACTCTGCCCAATTGCCGAATCCATTTGTCCCAACACTTTAGCCTTTCCTCAAGCCTAAGAAGAATTTAAGCAAATCAGTTGGAGGACAAAGAAGAGGAGGAGCCCAGGATCAGGATCGAGGAGTGGTGGCCGATATCTATCATTATTGTAAGTTGATTCATCTTGAGATTAATAAAAGAATACTTTTCCTGTCCCAATGCATGACTTATATATGTTTTATTCGATTTATGCTTAATCTCTAACCCTCAAGTAGAAAAATAGCATGCATACGTAGTGTTTTGTCTTGATTACAGGATTGTCTTTGGAAGGAGCAGTGCAAGAACGCAGACAAAGCGCAACGGAGGATCTACACCAAACATCAGTAAAAAGGTTAGTAGGTTCTTTCCATGTTTTCATGTGAAAAAGGGGTTTTGAGTTTGGGGTGATAGGTTAAAAGTGATTTCTTTAGGGTCATTATCTTCATGCAAGTTCAGCCCTAGCTTGTTAGTCCGTAGGGTATTATTTCCCAACAACAGAATTGGCGACTCCACTGGGGATAGATACTCTTAGGGTTTTCGGATTTGGTAGAGGTTTTTGGGTAGTTTAAATGATCATATTCTTTGTTTCTTTGTTTGTCTGTTTTCTGTTAGGTCAGAGCTAGCAGGGAACCTAATTCTTTATACCAGTTTTTCCTTGACTATACTTGACATTTATTATCGGGACACACAGAGGTACACGCGGCCTGCAGAAGGCCTGCACACGTGTAACCCACGCCCTAACCTTCTACAACCCACGTTTGAACGCCTGTTGTAGTGGTTTCAGTAGCGTGTAGGGCTCAGAGAGCTTAAGAGGCAGTCTCCTCTTCCGTGTCATAATTTTACATTCTCAGGGGGCTTTCTGGATCTTGTCTGGGTCTTACTAGTTTACAGTCTTGTCTCAGTCTGTTTTGTTGTGTTTTTTATTTTTGCAATTATTTTTCTTTTCTGTTAAGAAGAAGCATCCAAGCCTTTAAGAGACCTTGGTTGTCAATACCAGAGGCCTTTTCCAGGTCTGGGCTGCCTGTGTTTAGTTTTGTCTTAGCGTTCATACATACACGTGGCCTGTGCAAGTTATGACCGCAAGTACCCACGCACTGTTATAGCTTAGCACGTGTTTGCACGCGTGTTATTTCAGTGACTGTCGCGGGCTTGACTTGTTGCTTTTCAGCCTGGGTGGGGCAGTCATCCCCTCCTGTGGTGAGAAGTGTTCCTCTCAGAGGTTTGAGTCTAGGGCTGCACAGTCAGTAGGTTAGGGCCTCTCATCCTTAGCCTGGTTTTTTCTTAGTTGGTTGTTGATTAAAAAGAAAAAGTTAAAAAAGAAAAGATTTTGTTTTATGGTTTTTAGACAAGCGTAAGAGTCGGTGCTTTCTTGATTGCCATTGTGCATCTTTGCTCTGGTTCTTTGCGATCTGCGCTTTAAGCCAGAATTTTATTTTGTTTTCTTGGTTTTGTGCTTGTCGACATTTTCCCTTTGTTTCTTCATTTAGCACTGAAATAAAAAAAAAATCCATCTCTTTTTTATTTGCTTCTTTGTTTGAAGATTGTGTTGCTGCATCAGTAGCTAGGAAGAAGTTTTTTTTTCATAAGTTTTTGCAGTGCATTTAGAGAATAAGTAGCTCGCAGATTGAGCGAAATTCATTTATGTTTACTACATGAAATCTTAGAAAAGTTGAAAAGAAAAAGAAGTCTTTCTTGTTGAAAAGTTGTTGATTTTTGCATTTTTTGTAAAAGTTTTTGTTTCCAAGCATTTCTTATTCATTTTTCTTTGAGTCTTTACACATCATCAGTTTCACCTTCATACCTTGTGACGTAAAAAATCCCATTAAAAGAAACACTAATTTAAAATCTATTAGACTCTTTTGTTTGTAGGGTTCATACACTAGCTCAGGACTAGGGCCTTGGAAAAGGTGGAAGAGTAAATTCTCCAAGGCCACTCAAACCAAACATTGGCGTCTTTCAATAGGGAGTGTAGAAGTCCAGTTGCGTGAAATTTATCTGGGACCCCCCTCTAACACAGGGGCTAAACACGAGGTTGCGTAAGGAAAGGTAGCGGAGATAACCCCTCCAAAGATGGACCGAGCGTAGTGGAGAACACATATCGAGGATTTGTTAAGGGATTCCATCGTTTGCATTTTCCACGGGGCTTCATGGGTCTTGAATCCATTTGAGGTCCTCAGTTGTCTTCCGGACCATTTTCTCTCGATACCCTTGATAGGTTTCGGGCTTGATACCCTGCTCATTGTGGTCTACCCGACTATCGACTGTACTCGCCTGGTGACTGTTCGCGTGTTGGGAAACTAGTTGCCAATCTTTTTAGGGACATACACAGGTGACTGCAGGGGTATACTGCGGTACCTAGGATAGACATCGAGCCATGCTTTGTAGAGTATACCCAGAGGGTGCTTCCGTTTTCGAGTTGCACTTGCACCGGTAAGTTGCTCTAGTGTTGGTTGTTGTAACTGTTCTTCAAAATAGTTAGTGATTGCTTGTCTTATCTCATAGGGGTTTTCTTTTAGTGTGTGTTAGTATTTGCACGTGTAGAATACCTTAGCATGTCGTGGATCTTCTCACAAAGTGGAGGATTCAGAGCTCCGCTGGTCACAAAGGCTTCTGGGCCTGCCGCCGGTTATACTGGAGCCACCCCCGCCACCATTGAGGTGGAGGCTAGACCAACAAGGGTCTTTCGAAGCAACCGGGTTTCAAACCATTGATCCGAACAACTCCCGAAGGAATCAATCGCCAATATTGGTTTGGTTGAAACCCCAACCACTGATACTTGGCCACAAGTTATTGTGCCAATTCAATTTTATGAAAGCCTGCCAGTGCCTCACACATTTATGGCAACAAATGTTGTTATTTCCTCTGGGAATTCTTCCATTCCCATCACCGTTGCTACCACAGGAGAAGCATATCCTAACTTGCTGTCATCGGTTCGAGCCACTACGATCTCGACCGCAACTACGTCACACAATGGCCTGTCCCCATCTATTGCGACGGCCACACCTCCCTTCACACCTAGTGCGACATGCCCTCCGTTTTCATACGGTATGCCTAGTTCAGGCACCAGTCCTGCACTCACTTACTCCACTTTACAGACTTTGGGTCTGGGGGCAGGGAGCTCTAACGCTCCTCTGCAAGGTCAACTTGGGGGCATTCTTGTCCCTTTCAATGCTTTTCCTTACGCTGGAGGTCATATCTCTCCTTCGTCCCCTTTGCTTGGTGGTCTGCATCAGCAGTCCGCTGGGCAGCCTACACACACAAGTTCATTTGGAGCCGGGAGTCAAGGAACACCTGTGCAAACTCTGCCGGTAGGTTCGTCACCGTTTGTTTGGAGCGAGACATTTGGTAATAACACTTTCGCATCCATTGCTTTTCCATCTAGGGCCACACCCATTTTTGGACAGTCTACTCTGGCACAGGGTACTATTCCTGTGCCGGGGGCACATATACCAGGACCTTGGAACTCGAGACAAGGATCCGTTCCTTCCTTTGAAATGTCGTTCTGGGGTAATTATTTCCACATTCAATGGAACCCTGGACAAACTTCTATGCCTCTCCCATCAGGACCAGCATGGGGTAATCCTTCCCAAAGTCCGCCAAACACGATGAATGCCCAACATCCTATGTCCTTCATGGGGAATCAACCAATGATGTCTCCTCAGATGCAAAATCCTTATGCTGGTCAGGGCCATGGTTTCTACCAGAATCCAGGCCAACAACCCAAATTTTCCTGGCAACCTGGTGCTAGTCAAACTCCAGGACCCTTTTTTCCAAGCTATCAGCAGCAACCCAAACTACCATTCCTGGCGACGTTACACTTGCCAGATTTGACATGGTTGTTAAATGATCCTATCTGTCATGATCCGCGTTGGCCTCCTATGCTGATGAAGTTGCCTTCAGACATTCCAAAGTTCTAGGCCAAGCCTAATGAAGATCCAGGTGATCACGTGACTACTTTCCATCTTTAGTGTTCATATAACTCATTAAAAGATGAATCTGTCCAGTTGCTATTGTTTCAACGCACTCTTATTGGGAGTGCCGCGAAATGGTACATAGAGCTTGATCGTTCACGATATTATTCTTTTGGTGAACTGGCGATGGCCTTCCTTAACCATTTCTAGTTACCTGTGAGATACGATGTTGGCACAGAGTTGCTAGCCAATTTCGAACATACGACAACATACCACATCTCTGATCATATCCGAGAATGGAGATGCTGAAAGAGTCTCATCAAAGTACTAGTGCCACCAACATTCCTTCTAGAGTGGTTCCTTAAGTCTTTAGTCCCACAATTATCCAAAGAAGTCGCAAATTCTGGGGTTTTCTTCGAAGAAGATGCCATCACGAGGGTTAAACAATTTGAGCTTATCTATTCTCAGTCTGGTTTATTATACAACATCCTTCCAGATGTGCCACGATCAATACTGGATAAAACTAGACAGAGAGCCGGACCACATGCCGATGGTATTGTTGGTTCCGCACAAACCAAGCCCGCTGAGAAATTAACAAAACAATTGCAACAGTTATCTATCCAACACTCAGCGACCAACCATACTACTACTTTGGCTGCTCCTCCTACCCAAACGTCGGAAGTACACTCCATGCAGACGACTAACCCAAAGGCCAACCAACAGCCTGAAGGGAAGAAAAAACAATGAAAGAAGGGTAAGGGGGAGAAAAAACCCACTGATAATTCTGGCGAGAGCACAACGGAAAAGCGGAAGGCGAGGTATCCATGCAACTTGTGTGCGGAAGACCACCCAACCCATCTATGTCCTAGACTTGCAGAGGCCCAGAATTTTGTCACACAGCAGTAACAAGCGGTGTTGACTAATCCCTTTCAGCATGGGAAAATTTTAACTCAAGCCTCTGCAAGTGCAGAAGGGGGCAGTTCAGAAACCTGCCCTCCTCCTAACAATTCCTCTTCCATGAACATATACATGGTTAGGGGTGATGCTTTAATAACGACTAGAGCACACGACTATAGTAAACCAAGCACCTCTGAGAAGAGAAAATAAGCCGAGATCCCATATCTTCCTCTACAGATCGAGAATATGTTGGGTGAAACAATGACACGCATTCCAAAGGGTGCATTTAAGAAAGCTTCTCACAATCCAAATGCAAGGGCCGCCCAGAATTACTCTATGGTGGAAGATTTATCCCAAACCCCTTGTGCTATGTTCACTTTGGAGGTCCTCCAAAGTTGCCCTGCTTAGAGGAAAGCCTTGTTGACTGCTTTAGGCTCTAATGAGACTTGTAACCTGGTGATCTGAAATCGGATTCAGAAGCTTGACAGGGCTTGAAAAATGATCAAAAATGAAAGTGCTCGGAATGCGATGAAACCTATGCCATTGCGTCTGTCTCATCTTCCTAATTCTGGTGGTATATTTATTTTGTCAAACGGAGTCCGTATGGATAAGATATCGCATTCTGTCCGAAAAGTCAAACAGGCAAAAATTTGCTGACTGTGCAGTCCGTACAGTCCATACGGATGCTGACGTGGCATGTCCGTATGCTGACGTAGCAGGTCCATACAGGCAACACGTGGCAAGTTCATACAAGTGACACGTGGTGGCTCCAGGGAGTGACACGTGGTAGACAAATTTGGACTTTTGGGTGTATAGTTGGGCCAATCCCAAGGTGACACATGTCACCACTGAAAGGGTGACACATGGCATGGGTGACGTTAGCAGGATGACGTGGAAAGATGACTGGACAGTATGGGCATGATGTGGCAAGGTTGACTGGATAGTACAGAAGTTGACGCGATGAATTGACGTGGCAGTACGGCTCTGGCACGTGGACCAATAGGCGATTGACACATGGCATGTACTGATTGGTTTTTATGGTGCCACATGGCCCAGTCGTGGGCTACCATGTGGCACCCCGTAATTGGCTGTCGGTTTTTGGTGTAAAAGTTATGGTTTGGACCGGATTCAAACCGGTGACCTCCTCCATCGACGAAGAGCTTTAACAAAGTCCCCGCGACCACTGTGCCATGTATTAGTGCTTGTTTATCCAATGGTGTAATGGTTATTTATGTTGGTTCAAATGTTTGACTGGCAGCAAAAAGGGCTGGGGCTTAGCCCCAGCACTCGACTTACATATAACCACACCACGGGACCGGGAGCATGGGATTCGGTACCACCGTTACAACCGTTAAAACCCATGGTTCCATGCCTATATGTCATATGACCGGGTGTTAGTGCGTGAAAGGGTGGGGCCAACGCATAGCCCAAGGGCTAGCGCTTGGCCACATGGCCCATACGACCATGCAAAGGGGGGCGCGTGCTGGGCCAAAGGGGGCTAGGCCCGACTTATAGTTATAAAGTGGGTTATTTAACCAATTTTTGGGTTTAATTATTGTTTAATTCATTTTTAATGTAATTAATTCATTTTTGGGAGTTATTGGGTAGTTTTGGAGCCTAACTTCTTGGAGGAAGTTGGAGATGAGAAACTACCTTCCCATCTATATAAACCAGGCCTGTTTGAGGCCATGGGGATAGCTTTGAGGGCATTCAGAGCAGAGTTTTGCTAAAGAGAAGCCAAGCCAAAGCCATTTTGAGGCAGGGAAGCTTTTGAGGAGGAGACGTTGTCGGACCATTTCTGGGAGCTCCGGACATCCATTTTGTGTGCCGTTTTCTTTGTATGGTTCTAGAGATCTAGAAGAACATGACCAGATCAGTATTGTATCCATTTGGCATTTCAGCAATGTACTTTTGAGATTTGGAACATAAATAAATAAGCCTCTCCCA
>ML782505.1:189923-239964 GCA_009831015.1 Picea engelmannii
AAGAAAATGGCATCTACAGGAGGACTTTCTCAAAATGAGAAGGAGTTCAGAGATTCGGTGTTTTCCATGGCCAAGATGGTGAAGGTGTTGTATGAAGACTACTTGGAACGAAAGAGCACGGTTCAAGTGAAAGCTTCAAAGAAAAACAAAGGAAAAGAAGGATTGAAGGAAGTGCCTTCTACATCTGTTTTAGAAAACATATCTGAGGTATGCAGTGAAGGTTCCTCATCAAATTTTCCTCAGTCTCATCAAGTTGGTTTTTGTGCATTCAAAAAACATACAAAAGGTGTAGGTTTGAGAATACTAACCAAGATGGGTTATGAAAAAGGAAAGGGCCTTGGATGTAGAGGTCAAGGCATTGTAAATCCTATTGAGGTTGAGGAAAGGCCTTGATATTGAGGATTGGGATATGGCAAAGGGGACCTTGGAGAGTCTTCCAAGATAGGTTCCAAAACTTCGGAAGCAAGTAATGCTTCAAATGGCCAACTTAAGACATTGCAAGAACACTTCACAAAAGGAAATGGCGCATCACTTCAGGGTTGTGGTAGTGAATGCAAGTCATCTCCAAAGAAAATTGAAGATCAGCATGGAAGGTATAATGGTCATGTTTTTATTAATTCTCCTTTTGATTATAACAAGCATAATCAAGTAAACCAGAACTTGTGGAATCTTTATCCATGTACTTATTGTCATTCTCCTAAGAATTATGTTGCCAAGTTTTGGAAGAGACAAACTTTGTACAGAAAACCTATGTCGACCAGGAAGGAAACACGACATAAAGGCTCAAGTACACAACGGAAGAAAGAGAAGGGTAAACAGGTCCGGATGCCAAAAACTCATTGCACGTTTTGCAACAAGAGTGGACATCAAAAGGCTAGTTGTTGGAAGCTTAATCCGAAGCTTCATCCAAGGAAGGACAAAAGGATTTTGCATGTACTCATGAAGGAGGAAGGATTACCAGCGAAGCATGAGGAACATTGTGAAGGAAAGAAACCGTTCTGCCAGAAGTGGATGTCTCAACTTCATTGTATTTTACTTCCATTAATGTAATCATTTTAGTTCAGAGACAGAGAGCAAGCTAGGTGGCCTATCCTGAGCTTTTTAACTGGTCAATAACCTTTTGGGGACCAAAAGGTCTTATTGTGGGGAGGTGTGATCTGAAATCGGATTCAGAAGCCTGACAGGGCTTGAAAAATGCTCAAAAATGAAAGTGATCAGAATGCGACAAAACTTGTGCCATTGCGTCCGTATCGTCTTCCTGATTCCGGTGGTATATTTATTTTGTCAAACAGAGTCCGTATGGAGAAGATATCGCATTCTATCTGAGAATTCAAATAAGCAAAAAATTGCTGACTGTGCAGTCCGTATAGTCTGTACAGATGCTGACATGGCATGTCTGTACACTGACGTAGCAGGTTTGTACAGGAAACACATGGCAGGTCCATATAGGTGACATGTGGCGACTCCAGGGAGTGACACGTGGCAGACAGATTTGGACTTTGGGGCGTACAGTTGGGCCAATCCCAAGGTGACATGTGTCACCACTGAAAGGGTGACACGTGGCATGGGTGACGTTAGCAGGTTGACGTGGCAATATGAATGGACAATATGGCGATGATGTGGCAAGGTTGACTGGACAGTACGAAAGCTGACGCGGTGAATTTACGTGGCAGTATGGCTCTGGCACGTGGACCAATAGGCGATTGACACGTGGCATGTATTGATTGGTTTTTATGGTGCCACGTGGACCAGTCGTGGGCTGCCATATGGCACCCCATAATTGGCTGTCGGTTTTTGGTGTAAAAGTTATGGTTTGGACCAGATTCGAACCGATGACCTCCTCCACCGACCAAGAGCTTTAACAAAGTCCCGCGACCACTGTGCCATGTATTAGTGCTTGTTAATCAAATGGCGTAATGGTTATTTATGTTGGTTCAAATGTTTGACTGGCGACAAAAAGGGTCGGGGCTTAGCCCTAGCCCTTGACTTACATATAACCACACAACAGGACCGGGAGCTCGAGAGTCGCTACCACCGTTACAACTGTCAAAACCCACGGTTCCATGCCTATATGTCATATGACCGGGTGTTAGTGCGCGAAAGGGCGGGGCCAGCTCATAGCCCAAGGGCTAGCGCTTGGCCACATGGCCCATACGACCATGCAAAGGGGGGCGTGCACTGGGCCAAAGGGGTCTAGGCCCGAATTATAGTTATAAAGTGGGTTATTTAACCAATTTTTGGGTTTAATTATTGTTTAATTCATTTTTAATGTAATTAATTCATTTTTGGGAGTTATTGGGTAGTTTTGGAGCCTAACTTCTTGGAGGAAGTTGGAGATGAGAAACTACCTTCCCATCTATATAACCTAGGCCTGTTTGAGGTGATGGGGATATCTTTGAGGGAATTCAGAGCAGATTTTTGCTGAAGAGAAGCCAAGACAAAGCCATTTTGAGGCAGAGAAGCTTTTGAGGAGGAGACGTTGTCGGACCATTTCTGGGAGCTCTGGACGTCCGTTTTGCATGCCATTTTCTTTGCATGGTTCTATATATCTAGAAGAACATGACCAGATCAGTCTTGTGGCCATTTGGTATTGTAGCAATGTACTTTTGATCTTTTGAATAGAAATAAAGAAGCCTCTCCCACAGAGAAAAAGGCCCGGAGACGTAGGCAAAGTTTTGCCGAACTCCGTTATCAATCTATGTGTTATGGTTTGTTGTATTTTATTGCATTTCATATCTGCACATATGTATATGGCTGTTATAATTCCTCTTCTTTCCTCATTCTTCACTAAGTTTTCTCAAATGGTTAATTAACGCATGCAAAATTGAAACTCAACCATAAGTCATTAAAATATCCTGATGGATCGTACCATCATGTTAGATACGACTGACATGAAACCTCGTCTGCCTTACCACATCACGTTTCAGATAGTAGTGGCTCATCCCACAAAAATGTTTACATGCAATATCTTTCGTGCGGTAGTCGACGAGGGAACCTCGACATGCGTTATGTCGTTAGCATGCTGGAAAGCCATTGGTCAGCCCGAGTTGTCTCCATCACCTACTCTCCTCACTGCATTTGATGGTCATTCTTTCCAACCACATGGCATAATTCCTTCTTTCCCTGTGCAGTTAGGAGGAAAGATCGTGTGCATTTAAGTATAGGTAGTCGATGCCCCCCTCGACTACAATCTCTTGTTAGGTCGTAGTTGGACTTATGCTATGCAAGCGATGGTCGCTATAGTTTTCCGAGTCTTATTGTTTCCACACGAAGGCCAGATAGTGACCATTGATCAATTGTCCTTCTCTAGACCTGACCCAGCTTTGGGGGCATCCATGGTTCCCATGATAGATAATCCTCAAGCCGGTGTCGTTAACGTAGGAGTTGGTTTGTGCCCATCTTTGATGGGTACTTTTGATTACCCACCTCCTCATGGCGATGTCAAGTTTATATCGACTCACCACAAGGCTGAGATTTTTCACGTCTCGTCGTTCCGCATGACTTACTTTCAGGATCTGTGGATTCTTCCTTCCCCATCCACAAAAATGGATGAGATAGGGCACTCCAGCATGTCCATGCCCTTGTCGGCAGCTGAGGTAGCATACTCTTTAGTCCAGCAAGATTCAACTACTCCTGATTCGACTCCCGCACAAGAGTTGGATCCACCTCTAGAGCCTATCTGGGCTCAGGTTTTTCTTGCCAACACCGATTCGTTAGATTTAGTCTTGCCTTCGAACGAAGCTATACTCGAAGCAATGACTAGTCTGGACAAACCTTGGGAATATCTTCATCATAGATCATACTTCCTCCCAGAGTTACACCGAATCAAGGCAGGAGAATTCACTATCACCATGACGAGAGATCAACCATGTCCCATTAACCTCTTAGCTACACAGGAAATCTATGCTGAGGGAAATATGGCGACTATCGCTGCCACTATACCTATCAACATCTCCCGAAACCCTAATGTCGTAGAGAATTTCTTCGTCGGAGCGGATTGCTCCCCCGAAGAGGTTCAGATTTACACGGATCTTTTCAAAGAATTCCACAACATTTTTGCCTGGTCTTATGAGGAAATGCCAGGCATCGATCTGAAAATAGTTGAACATGAAATCACAACGTATCCTGATGCTAAGCCTGTTCGACAGAAACTTTGTCTAGTTAATCCTAGGAAAGCAGCAACCATTAAGGCTGAGGTTGAGAAATTTCTCAAGGCAGGGTTCATTTACCCTATCCATTTGACTCAATGGGTGTCAAATCCCGTGGCGGTCGATAAAAAACAAGGCACGATTTGTGTATGTACTGATTTCCATGATTTGAACAAGGCATGTCCAAAAGATAATTATCCAACCCCATTCATCGACCAGATCATTGATGAATGCACTGGTTGTGAAGCCTTTTCGTTCATGGATGGTTTCTCAGGATATAATCAAATCCAAATCAAACCTGAGGACCAACACAAAATGACATTCATTTGTCCATGGGGTACATTCGCCTATCGTAAGATTCCTTTTGGCCTCAAGAACGCGGGAGCCACTTTCCAGCGGGCCATGTCTTTTGCGTTTCATGAACTCAAGCATATAGTCGAGGCCTATCTAGATGATTTATCACCACGCTCTTGCAAGTGAAAATATCATCCTACACACCTTCGACTAATCTTCGAACGCTGTCGCTACTTCAGGATTCGCTTGAATCCCAACAAGTGCAGCTTTTGCGTCATGTCAGGACATTTGTTAGGTTTCATCGTTTCAACAACAGGGATCATGGTCGATCCTCTTAAGGTGGAGGCAATAGTCCAGTTGCCCCCCCCATGCACAATATTACAACTTCAAAGTCTTCAAGGCAAGGCAAACTTCTTACGACGCTTCATCGCCAACTATGCCGAAATCACCAAGGGATTTATGCGATTACTGAAGAAAGATGTTCCCTTTTCCTGGGACGAAGCTGCTCAATGCTCTTTCGACGCATTAAAACATGCCCTTACTACCGCACCTCTGCTACGACCACCAAATTATAACAAAGACTTCTTATTATATATGGCTGCCGCAAAGTCAACCATAGGCATGGTTTTAGTTCAGGAAGATGATTCATTTTCTGAATACGTGATCTATTACCTGAGCCGAGGTCTCATAGGACCGAAACTTAATTATACCCATCTCGAAAAACTTGCGTTCGCAGCAGTTCATGCTCTTCAACGGTTTCGTCACTATGTTCTGTTTCACAAGACCACTGTCGTTGCCATCATGAATCCATTCCAGTACATGTTGACATGGCGAGTTATCAGAGGACAAATCAGTAGATGGATGGTAATCCTCCAAGAATTTGACTTAGACTTCGTTTCAGCCAAGTCCAAAAATTCATTGGTCTTTGAAGAACTTATCTCGGAGCTTCCGGTTGAGTCAGGTGACATTGTGCCTGAGGAATCACCTATCCGGGGGGATATGTTTTTGATTGAATCTTCTGACCCTTGGTACGGAGATACACTGATCTATCTCCAGACTCTGAAGTGCCCCACCTCTGCTTCTCATGATGAGAGTCGATAGATACACCATCAGGCCAAGAACTATCTCATACTCAATGATATGTTGTATGAGAGAGGTGTAGACGACATCTTGCGCCGATGTCTCACTCATGAGGAGGCCGTCATAGTGCTCAATGATTGTCATACAGGAGCCTGTGGCAGTCACTTGTGCGGGTTGGCAACAACCCAAAAGATTTTATGAGCAGGTTACTTCTGGCCCACACTTATGAAATATTATATCGAGTCGGTCAAGAAGTGCCATCCGAGACAAATCTTCTCACGGAAGATGAGGGCACATCCAGCTCCCATGTTTCCTGTCATCACCGTCGGTCCCTTCACTAAGTGGGGGATTGATTACACTACATGAAACCCCCCATCAGCAAGGGGGCATCACTATATCATTGTAGCTGTCCACTACTTCACTAAGTGGGTCGAGGTGATGCCGACGTTCAAAGATGATGGAGAGACTGCAACTCTCTTCTTATTTAACCAAATTATAGCACGGTTCAGCGTCCCGAGATAGATTGTCACTGACCATGGTAGTCACTTTCAGAACCAAATGATGTCCGAGTTAACATCAAATCTTGGTTTACGGCAAGAACATTCCTCACCTTACTATCCCCAAGCCAATGGGCAGGTGGAAGCTGTAAACAAAACTCTTAAGACGATTCTACAGCGAACTATCAACTCAGCCAAGTCAAATTGGCATTTGATGTTATACTCGACATTATGGGCTTATCGAACCTTAGTTAAGACTGCAACCAGTTTCTCACCTTTCCAACTTGTTTATGGGCT
The DNA here is from genome assembly GCA_009831015.1 of Picea engelmannii. Taxonomy (NCBI): domain Eukaryota; kingdom Viridiplantae; phylum Streptophyta; class Pinopsida; order Pinales; family Pinaceae; genus Picea; species Picea engelmannii. Next base: position 196,240 of record ML782505.1, read on the forward strand.
GGAGGTAGTCTTGCCCATTGAATGTCAAATTCCATCTCTGAAATTGGAAGTACAGTTATTGCCAGACACTTCTCTGCTTGAAGAACAGTTAGTACACCTTGAGCAACTTGACGAACAACATCACGATGTGGCCCTAGCCAACGAAGCTCATAAACATAAGGTCAAGTGTCAATATGATAGGTCCGTTCATCCTCAGGTTTTCTCTAAGGGAGACCTTGTCTTGGTCTATGACCAAGATAAGGATCCCCTGGGGGCAGGAAAGTTTAAACCCATGTGGTTCATACCCTTCATTATTAAGGAGGTTTTAAAAAAGGGAACTTATCATTTGGTCGATTTTGAAGCGAATGCTTTGGCGGAGCCTAGAAATGGGCTCTACCTCAAGAAGTATTACTCATAGAACGGTCACTGTGGGTAACTTTTTGTAACATATGTATAGTCTTTGTACTATTACTTTTTACATTTCTTTTAAAACATGTTATGGACGTGTCATTGATGTTATCTTTCATCGATATGGAAAATGTCAAGTGAGTTTGAGGTGTTCATTTGGTATGCGGACGGTGCTAGTCGACATACGCGGAGGCTTGCCTCTGCAGCTTGGGTAATCTTTACACCACAGGTTCAGTTGTTATCTTCCAGAGGTATATGCTTAGGTGACACCAAAAATAATGTTGCCGAGTATAGCGCAGTTATTGATTTGTTTTGTGACGCATTGTCATTGGGTATCTCTCATCTCCGGGTCTATCTAGATGCTCAATTGGTTGTGTCACAGCTAAACAGAATATACCGGGTGCACAACCCAACTTTACACCGACGATTCCTTAGGGTACGTCTCTTGGAACGCAACTTTGATTATATTACATATTTTCATGTTCCTAGGATTCTAAATCAAATCATAGATACTCTAGCTAATCACATTTTAGATTGGCATATTGCTCACACATAAAAAGATCATGATCATACACATGTAAATACATTGTTGTACACATAATCCATAAGACACAAAAAAGAGATAAAAACCATATATAAACATCATAAAATCCTCAGAGTACATAGATGGGTGCAAACGCCTCAAAAAGTGGGAACCATAATGAGTCACTGGGGCTTATGGCCTCAAAAAATATATACATATCAGTGCTCGTGGCACATAAAATTTTAAAAGTCTGTTCAGGGCCTATGGGCCCTGTTATACTCAAATACAACCTAACCCAAACTCCTAAACAATTGGACCCATGTCCGAGGTACCCCCCCAATATGAGTCTGTAAGGAGGGTGGAAAGTCCTCTATCTCTGCCATGGGAACTGTGTGAGTGAGCGCAAAGAAGTTCCACTCAATCCGCCTAAGAACCCTCTCGGCCTCTCCTGCTAGGAGGTTCCTTGCCACTACTGCTCCCCTGGCGGTGGCAGTTGTGGCCTCTGGCCGTGGGCAGTGCCTGTTCCATGCATAATCGGTAGGTCGCATGGGTCCCACATCTGCACGCAATACAATGTTCACCCATCAAAAAACTCTGTTATACAAAAGCATGATATATATATCAAAAAGATATAAAAATTACATATGCAAACAAAAAAACTAGATAGGCGGAGACTTACCCATCTCCCCTCGCTCCTCACCAGGAGGCACTGGTACCGCTGGATCTCTGGAGAAGTCGATCCCCGCATATGGGTAGTCCTCAATAGCTAGGATCTGCCATGACAGCCAGGAAAAAAAGTCATCATTGAAGGCCTCTACGGTCCTTCCACCACCCTATCGCGGCATCAACGCTACCCATTGGCATACTGTGGGGAAAGTAGCTAGATGTCCTCATACTGTCAGCTGAGGACTGAAACATGGAACTCTCTCGAAGAAAAACAAACATAGGATGGTCTCAAACCTGAAGTTCCTGTGTGTCCATTGTCTGCAAGCTATCAACTGACCTGTCATGCTTGCTAATAGTGTGGTACTCCAATAAAAAATTTGTGCATTCATGCACTGGATTGCACAGTTCATCTGTGCGCGTGAAGCCTGATGCACGGTTGCGGAGCCGGTAATTCACCCAATGAGTGATAAGATAGTCTAGAGGGCGAGGCTGGTAATACTGCTAACAGGTATCAAGGAAGTCCTCTGATTGGTCCCAGCCTTGAAATATTCTTCTATCAACTCCGAGACTTTGCTCGGACCCGCAGGAAAAGTCCGAAAGTTGACTAGTTCTCCTCTCCTCGAGAGGCCAGTCAAAAAGTAAATATCCTTGGTGGTGGGCACCAAGGATTTCCCCTCTATCATGAAAGCCTCTGCATCAGGGTGCCAATAGTCAATCAGGGCATTCAACAGCCTTGGTTGTGCATGCATAAACGGACACAAAAATAATTTTACTAAACCACACTGCGTCAGTACGGCCATAAGATTCGGATCTGCAGCCACTAACTCATTGGCGACCTCGTGCTCCCTCTCCCTCCACTGAACATACATCCTGCCAACACAACCAAGCAAAAGGGGGGGTCAAGACTTGTTGAAATCCATTTTTTGCATCACGCGGGGGGGTACCCGTGGCCTGTCGAGGCGACAGTCGTGGGTACCCGCGTGCAGCTTTGGCTCTGCGCACGGGTACCCGCAGGCTATCCCTGGATGGCCCGCGTTTGCCTAGGGCTGACCTCTTTGAGGTCGACGCCCACCCCCAAAATCAAATAAACACAACAAATGAAGTATTGAAATGCAAGATAAGGGAGTTTGTACTTACTTGGTCCAAGCAGAAGTTCGTTTCGTCCACTGTAGCTCCCAGAATCATGATCTTTGGCAAAGGGGGTCTTTTGGCTCTAGAGTCAATTCCCAAATCAGCAATGGTGATAATGAGCTGCCAACTTCTATTTATAGACTTTTTGGCCTCTTTTTATCACTTTTTTGGCCCCCTTTATCAGTTTCTTTATACCAAAAACCATTTAGAGTGATCCAGGAGTTATATGAGAGAGATTTGATCAGGTATTGGGAAAATTTTTATTGAGTTTCAAAATATATATATATATATATATATATATATATATATATATATATATATATATATATATATTGATGGTCCATAAATTTTTTAATTTTTTTTTCTCTTCAAAATTCAACTTGAGCATATAGGGTAGGATTTCATCCCGACTGTTGCATCTCATTGCCTTTTGTTCTTATGGTGTAGGATCGATCCCATCTGGTTGTGGCACAGAACTATCATATCTTCTCTAGAAGTGTCACAACTTGGTGGTAGATCTTGCCAAAACATGGATGCCCTAGGTAGTTCCTGGTTGCATTATGGTGTCCATGCCGTTTTTAATAAAACTGTAGGCTCGGGAGTTCGTGTAGTCTTTCCTGAATACGAGTTTGAGCCTCATTCACATGGGTCATTTTCACTCTTTGTCTTACCCTCTGGACTCCCAAAACATAACGGGTCTCCTTTTAATCCCTTTTCAAACCCTCTAAACATGAAAATATTGCCAAGCGATCTTGTGATCTTTCACGCTCGTTAAACTGAAATTTGAAGTCACGTCTGTCCGGTGGTAGTTTACCCCTTTTTTGGTCCGGATGGTCAACTGTACGAACAAAGGTATACTCTATTGAATTTCAATTCTTTAGAAGAGTATCCTCAGGTAAGATTTTATTCCTTTTTCGGGCCTTAGGGACTAAATTTACGAAAAAGAAACCCCCCCCGGAGTCCATAGTTAAGCTCTTTTCAAACTCCCTAAAATTGAAAAGATCGCCGAGTGACCTTATTCTTTCACACTCGTTAAAATGGTCCAGAAGAACATTCCTGACGAAGTCCATAGTTATGCTTTTTTCAGACTCCTTAAAATTGAAAAAATAGCCGAGTGATCTTGTCCTTGTCACACTTGTTAAAATGGTTTTGAATTGACATCTAATCGATGCTAGTTTACCCCTTTTTTGAACCGACTAGACTATTGTCGAAAAAGGTACCCCAATGGAGTTTCCTTTTATGCTTTTTCAGACTCTCTAAATATGAAAAATCACCGAGCTTCCCTTCTTTGGGCTCGTTAAACGTACATCGAAGGACGTTACCATCATGTGTTCTATCAACCGCATTTGCATAGCTTACCCATCAGCCTAGTAATAGTTTGCCTTTGCATCTTAACACCTTTGGCCACTGGAGGATTTTTCCCAAGTATCATTTCCCTAGAACATTAGTCTTGTCCTTGTGCCTTGAGCTTGTATGTTTGCTATACTCGTTCCTCCACTGTAACGTAATATTCCTTTATTCTTTTTCAAAAATCATCAAAAAGAACAAAAAAATCAAATATACCCCAAAAAGAGGATGGGAAAAGTATTTTCTTTATTGGCAACATCATGAGTCACCCTTGGATAAAGCACATCTATTCATTTGATTCATCAGACTATGGGATGTAGTATGACCTTAGGAATCTTTGCTCGTTATATAGAGTTGTGTCCTCCATCGTTTGGTTACTCTTCCAAACATATGGAGAGTTTGCATTGCCTCCTGCTATGTAGACTTATGATTAACAGATATGCTACCTGAGTCTTATTACTTGTCGTGCTATTGTCCAAGGGAAGTTTGGCACTAAGCCTGAGTCGGTCCCTCTGCAATATGTCTCTTGTCTGCATACCCGGACATCCTGAACGTCCAATCAAGTCTTTGTTCGAAATCACTGAAGCCTTCAATCCGATCATCAAAATTATCAAGTCCATAACCGACGAGCCATTGAAGACCTCTAGGTAGTGCAGTCGTACACTCATATTACACTCCTACCCAAGTTTTAGAAGATTTTGAAGTTGTTGCTAGAGCTTTGAAGAACAACCATCAAGCCAAATCTGCTTCTGGGAGATGGATACGTTATATGTATATCTTTCTGATTTCAAGATGTAGCTCCATTGTGTATTATTCGCGGCTACTCTTCATAGTTGTTTAACATGGATCTACAATGTATTTGATTGGTAGCCATGGTTCTATTTTATCCTAAGCATGGGTATGCCCACCTCGGTGAGACATTTGATATTTTTTGCAGATGGCACCTCCTGATTCTTGATTTCTGGGCTCACTCACTCAGCATATCAGTACAGATTGGTAAATAATTGGTAATGTATTTCAGCCATCAGATGCTCTTCTGACCTCACACATTAGGGGGCATCTGTTATAACTCTAAATTGTACCACACATGCTTACCTGGCATCAGGCCAACTCATATCTCTTCCTTGCCAAAGCCATGCTAAATAAACTCTTGAAAAACCCTCTTAAATCAAGTGGCACACGCCCTAACCCTCCACTGCACACGTTGGAACGCTGGCAGGCCTACTACTGCACATGTTGGAACACTGGCTAGCCTACTACAGCCTGCGTTTACCTAAAAAAGCACAAAAACAAGAAAGTTTCCGATGGGACAAAAAGCTATGGGTCAGTTAACTGAAACTCCCAGCCATGCATGGCCGAGAGTTCATCCAAAACCCTAGATCCTTCTAGCCTATAAAAGAAGGGGTAGGGGTACTATTTGGAGGAGGAAAAAGATAGCAAAGAAACTCTTCCCAATTGCCGAATCCATTTGTCCCAACACTTTAGCCTTTCCTCAAGCCTAAGAATAATTTAAGCAAAGCAGTTGGAGGACAAAGAAGAGGAGGAGCCCAGGATCAAGATCGAGGAGCGGTGGCCGATCTCTATCATTACTATAAGTTGATTCATCTTGAGATTAATAAAATAATACTTTTCCCGTCCCAATGCATGACTTATATATGCTTTATTCCATTTATGCTTAATCTCTAACCCTCAAGTAGAAAAATAGCATGAATGCGTAGTGTTTTGTCTTGATTGTAGGATTGTCTTTGGAAGGAGTAGCGCAAGCACGTGGACAAAGCTCAATGAAGGATCTACACCAAACATCAGTAAAATGGTTAGTAGGTTCTTTCCATGTTTGCATGTGAAAAAGGGATTTTGAGTTTGGGGTGATAGGTTAAACGTGATTTCTTTAGGGTCATTATCTGCATGCAAGTTCAGCCCTAGCTTGTTAGTCTGTAGGGTATTATTTCCCAACAACAATTGTGTCTTTCTGATCACAGTTTCATTTCTGCATCATTGGCCTAATGCTAGCTCCATGTTGCTCTCAAATGAACCTTTGAAGCATGCCTTGTACGCAAGCCTTGTAGCACTTTGGCTTTGCGATCTGACACCTTGACCCATGGAGGAATTTTCCATGAGTGTACTTGTAATATCCCCCGATAGTGCCCCAGTTAAATTATGAACTATAATCATGTTTATGAATTGTAATCATGTTTTGTAGGTTGGTGAGTCAAGTATTGATAAGAGGGTGGGCTTATGTGTTTATTAGGCGGGAGAGCCTAAGTTTTAAGGCCAGGAGCTTGATTTTGTATATGTAATTATGCAGATCATTAATATAATATATAAACATCGTTGCGTGCCAACCAACCATGAAGAGAGAGTGATGGGGACTAAGAATACACAATATGGTTAAGGGAGAGGGGGATGAGAGGTAGGAAGAGGGGCTAAGCTTGAGGGATTAAGTCCTTATGAATAATAATTTATTATTATTCCAAAGTGGTGTGAAAGGTATGTTTTTATCCTAAGTCCTAGGAGAGACAACACATGTAGCCCCAATGTGTGAAAAAGGGAACACATACTTGATGGAGTGCATGAAAATTCATGGGCGACATGTGTCATCCTAGGTACATGCAATTTAACCCAAGAATTGAGCCGTGATGGGGGTTCATCCTCCATTATGACTTCGACTGTTTGAAATGTTGGAGTCCGTGAACAACCTCTGCTTAATTTTCCTATCACATAATCCTGAAAAATAGAACTAGAAGTCGATTGGTGTATTCTTGTGAATTCTATGGCCTCTTTATTCATCCTTTGCAATGTTCACACACACACCTGAGACCTAAAATATGTCACCTAATTCATTCTTTGAACCTTCCATACTCCACCTGAGTTCACTGGAATCCTTCCCGAGAACCGTTTTGTCTCTACACTATACCTCTGCATAGCCATGCACCTCTGAAGTCAACCCACGTCTTCTGTGAAACTTGAGCAATTGTCTATGCCATGTGTGTTATAATTGTGGGCTATTGTGGCCATGCAGTCCCTTGGATGAGTGTGATTGGCTACCATCATTTGTTCCTTGCTGAGCCTTGTTGTCCTCCTTGTGCTAGAATGGAGCTGAAGAAGCAAGCTGCCAGGCCTATGTGCAACACTCTCTCTAGGTGAGAGAGGTGGTTGTGGTTGAAGAAGTAGGTTGTCAGGCTTGTGAGTGACTCTTTCCAGGTGAGAGAGTGTGCAGAGGAAGTGAGAAATCCTGGAAGGAGTCTTGTAGCTGTCACAAAGATGAGAGAATTCCAGTTTGGTCTGTTGCTGAAGCCCAAGGCAAGGGAGGTTTAGTAGCCGAAGGAATATCTTGGTGATAGTGAAGGTTTATACTTCTAGGGTGGGATAAACATGCGAGGAATGAGAGTCTGTGAGAAGTGGGCATAAGTGGCTCTTGGGAGAGAATTCTTCCTCATAAAATGTGTTTCTTCCGTTGACCTTGCCTAGCCTAGGATTCCCTTGCCCAAAGGAGATTAGTCCTAGATCGAGGGTGACCTATTGTTGAGAGTGATGAGCATTGCGGTATACGGTTGGGAGGTTTGTGGAAGGTATGCACGTAGTTGGTGGTGTATTACAATTTCAAAGATAAGTATCATTATGTGTTTTAATTCTGTACTTAATTAAAATGCATGTTCTGTGATACTTGCAATATTATCATGTATTTTGTTGCTAGTTTGAATTGTTGTTAATTTTGTTTAAGTCTGCATGACAATAGTAAATCCATGTCAAATGAATTAATTTTATTTAATTCTTATTCTTTATAAATAATGCATGTTATATTTTTAAGTATGAGAATGTTTCTGTGAAGTAGCATTTCTTGGCAAGTGGGTTGATGGTTGGGGACTTTACAGTCCTTCTCCTACACATGTTTCCTCACTATGATCATTAGTGTGTTCCTTGTGCTTGGAACTAGTATGCTTGCGACACTCATTCCTCCTTTGTAATGTAGCATTCTTTTATTATTTTTCAAGCTCTTCACAATATTGAAAAAGACAAAAAAATCAAATATACCCCAAAAAGAGGATGGGAAAAGTACTTTCTTTTTTATGGTAGCACAATGAGTCACCCTTGGACAAAGCACATCATTTCATTTGTTCATCAAGATTTGGATTTAATATGACCTTAGGAAGTTGTTCTCATAACATAGAGTTGTGTCCTATTCCATTTGGTTATTCTTACAAACACATGGAGAGTTTGTGTTGCCTTTTGCATCATGAAATTATGCCAATATCTTGCTACCTGAGTTATGATATTGTCCAAGGGTATTTTTACCTAACTTGAGTTGTATTTTATGTAGTTTGTCTCTTGACCTCATGCCCAACCATCCCCAAATCCCAATCAAGTCCTTGTTCAAAATCAATGAAGTTCTTTGTCTGATCACCACGAACCTCTTATCTGTTCCCCAACGAGCCGTCGAAGACCTTTTGGTAGTGAAGTTGTACACTCACATTACACTCCTACCCGAGTTTGAAGATCTTGAAGTTGTTTCTTGAGATCTGAAGACTTCATCTCCAACCATTAGGAATCATTGTCTTCTTGAAGATGGATACTATACATGTATATCTTTGATTTTGAGATGTAGATCCGTTGTGTATTTCCCGCAGCTACACTTTATATAGTTATATGACATGGATATGAAATATATTTGATTGGAAACCATGATTTATTTCATCCCGAGCATGGGTATGCTCACCTCAGTGAGACAATTGTTATTTTCTAGATGGCACCTCTGGAACTCTGGTCCCGGACTCACTCGCTTTGTACATTGGTGAAGATCTGTAATGTATTTCATCCATCAGATGCTCTTTTGGCCTCACACATTAAGGGGCATCTGTTATAACCCTAAGTTTTCATTTGTCGAGAAGAAAACATGAAAAGTATTAGTTAGTGCAGTTGGCTACAGGAACCAAGAGGAAGGTCATTGAGTTGGTTAAGTCTTGTTCTATGGACATGAATGGACTGAGCACAAAGGATGAATTGAATGTTTTTCCTTTAGGTTCTTATGAATGTCTAATGGGGATGGACTATTTGGACCATCACCATGCCATCTTGGACTGTCATAATAAGGCGTTCACTTTCCTGGATGAGGAAGAGAATCGAAGAATAGTCCAAGGAATTCCCAGAGAAGTTGCTATCAGAGAAATCTCAGCAATGCAGTTGAAGAAGTACTACAAAAAAGGCTGTCAATTATTTGCAGCCCATGTGGAGGAAGCATCTAAGGATGAGATCTCAAATATTGGAGATCATGCGGTACTAAAGGAGTTTGAAGATGTATTTCAGGAGTTACCCGGACTACCTCCAAAAAGTGATATTGACTTCTCTGTAAACTTGATGCCTAGAGAAACTCCAGTGTCGAAAGCTACTTACAGAATGAGTATGCTAGAGCTGAACGAACTACAACTGCAACTTGAAGATCTTTGAAAGAAGGTGTATATACACCCAAGTGTGTCACCTTGGGGTGCCCCAGTCCTATTCATGAAGAAGAAGGATGGGACGTTGAGATTGTGTATTGATTTTAGACAATTGAACAAAGTAACTATAAAGAACAAATATCCTCTATCGAGGATTGATGACCTCTTTGATCAGTTGAAGAATGTGAAGATATTTTCGAAGATAGACCTCAGGTTGGAATATCAACAGGTAAGGATAAAGGATGAATAGATCATCAAGAATTCCTTTAGAACAAGGTATGGTCATTACGAGTTCACATTGGTGTCATTTGGGCTGTCAAACGCACCCGTTGTTTTTATGTGCTTGATGAATAGTGTATTCATGGACTATCTAGACAAGTTCGTCATAGTCTTCCTGGATGACATTTTGGTGTATTCCTAGTCAGAGGAAGAGCATGAAAAACATATTTGGATGGTGTTTTGGGTGCTAAGAGAGCACCAACTATATGCCAAGTTGATCAAGTGCTCGTTTTATCAGGAGAAGATCCATTGCTTGGGGCATATTATTTCGAAGGAAGGGATAGCTGTAGATCCTGAGAAGATTGAGGCCATCAGAGAATGGTCAGTGAAAAAGAATGTGACAAAAGTCATATCCTTTATGGGTCTAGCTGTTTATTACAGACGTTTTATCACAGGGTTCTTGAGGATAGCTCACCCTATCACTTCCTGGCAAAGGAAGGAGAAGAAGTTTTAGTAGACAAAGGATTGTGAGAGAAGATTCTAGCAATTGAAGAAACTGTTAACCAGTGCTCCAATCCCAAGGATCACAGATCCAAATGAATATTTCATGGTGTTCACATTTGCATGGAAAGAAGGACTGGGAGGAGTCCTCAGTCATAATGGAGTCATAATATGTTATGAATCTAGAAAGTTGAAAGAGCACGAAAGGAACTATTCAACTCATGATTTGGAGTTGGCAGCCATAGTACACGCTCTAAATAAATGGAGACATTACCTCATGGGAAGGAGGTTCTAACTAAGAACATACCATAATGGTTTGAAGTACTTGTTTGATTAGCCAACATTGAACGCTAGACAGAGTAGGTGGTTGGAGTTTCTCTATGGGTATGATTTTGATATCAAGCATATCAAAGGGAAGGAAAATAAAGTGGTTGATGCACTCAGCAGGAGAGTGCATGGATTACATGCTACAACCATTAATATGTACCAAACAGATATTAAAAGCATAATTTTGGAGGTTGCAAATACAAATTTGTAGTACAGGGATTTGGTAGCAATGAGACAACAAGGTAAGATGCCACAGAAAGTGGAGATTTATAAATTGGAAACTGATGGAATACTTCTGTACAAGAACAAAATTTATGTACCTAATGTCCAGGATTTGAAACTTGGGATTTTGCATGAAATTCATAATGTGTCTTATGCAGGGCACCTTGGATATCATAAAATTGTGGCAACATTCAAGAGTCGTTACTTTTGGCTAGGTATGAAGAAAGAGATTGCAGAATACATCATTGGATGTATGGAGTGCCAGAAGGTTAAAGCTGGGCATAGAAACCTAGCAGGGTTTATGCAACCTTTACCCATTCCTGAGTGGAAGTGGGAAGTGATGACAATGGATTGCATCATGGGATTACCAAGGACAAGAAAGAAACATGATTCAATCATGGTGGTAGTGGAAAATCTTATGCAATATACAAATTTCATTCCATTAAAGACTACTCACAAGGCAACAAATGTTGCTAATATTTTTTTGAAGGAAGTGGCACGATTGCACGAGATTCCCAAGACAATTGTGTCTGACAAAGACCTGGAATTTACCTCAAATTTCTGGAAGGTTTTTTTCAAAGGATTCATAATGAATCTGAACTTTAACACAACTTATGATCCTAAGTCTGATGGACATACAAAGAGGGTGAATAGAGTAATATAATACATACTAAGGATGTATGTGATGGACACACCATCTAAATGGGAAGACTACCTACACTTGGTAGAATTCGCCTACAATAATGCGTATCAATCATCCTTGAAGATGAGCCCATTTGAAGCACTTTATGGTAGAACATGCAATACTCTAATGAGCTGGGATAATCCAACTGATAGGGAAGTATTTGGGCCAGAGTTGCTCAAGGAAATGGAAGAACAGATGCTAAAAATTAACCATAATTTGAAAGCTACCAAAGAGAGGCAATAGAGTTATGCTGATAAAAACAGAACCCACAGAGAGTTTAAAGTGGGTGACCATGTTTTCTTGAAAGTAAAATCCAATAGAATTTCCCTGAAGATGGGAAACTATGCCAACTTTCCAGCCAGATTTTGTGGGCCATTTGAAATCCTAGAAAGGATTGGACCAGTTGCATATATGCTTGCATTACCTTCATCCATGATTGTACATAATGTATTTCATATTTCATTGCTTAAGAAATATATACCTAATGCTAATCATTTTATCGATTGGAATGTGATTTAGGTGGAGCAAATGCCAAAAAGGTGTCTTGCAAGTGCAGCCTGTGCACATATTGGATAGGAAAAGAAAACAACTCTGGAATCGAGCCATAGGGCTTGTAAAGGTCCAATGGACCTAGTATGGTCCTGAGGACGTGACATGGGAGCATGAGGATGTTATGTGGACATAATATCCACATCTTTTTGAAGATTTTGAAAATCTTGTTGCTACTATGTAAAGAGTTGCATTGAGGGCAGTGCAAAAATAAGGAGAGGGGATTGTAATATCCCCCGATATTGCCCCAGTTATATTATGAACTGTAATCATGTTTATGAATTGTAATCATGTTTTGTAGGCTGGTGAGCCGAGTATTGATAAGCTGGTGGGATTATGTGTTTATTAAGTCGGAGAGCCTAAGTGTTAAGGCTAGGAGTCTGATTCTGTATATGTAATTATGTAGATCATTAATATAGTATATAAACATCGCTACGTGCTGACCGACCATGAAGATAGAGTGATGGGGGACTAAGATTACATAGAATGGGTAAGGCAGAGGGTCCTGAAAGGTAGGAAGAGGGGATAATATTGAGGGCTTAAGTCCTTAGGAATAATAATTTATTATTATTCCAAAGTGGTGTGAAATGTATGTTTTTATCCTAAGTCCTGGGAGAGGTAACACATGCAACCCCAACGTGTGAAAAAGGGAGCGCATACTTTATGGAGTGCATCTAGCTTCATGGGTGACATTTGTTGGCCCAAGAACATGCAATTTAACCAAAGAATTGAGCCGTGATGGGGGTCTATCCTCCATTCTCCCATTGGTTGTCTGAACTATTAGAGTTTGTGAATGACCTCTGCTTAATTTTCTTGTCACAAAATCCTGAAAACCAGAACTGGAAGTCGACTGGTGTATTCCTGTGAGTTCCGTGGCCTCTATATTTGTCCTTTGCAATGTTCACGCATGCACCTGAGACTCAAAATATTTCACCTGAGTCATTTTGTGAACCTTCCATACTTTGCCTGAGTTCACTGGAATCCTTCTTGAGAACCGTTTTATATCTACATTGGACCTCTACATAGACACGCAACTCTGAAGTTGACACACTTATTTTGTGAAACCTGAGCAATTGTCTATGTCATGTGTGTTATAAATGTGGGATTTTGTGGCTACGCAGTCCCTTGGCTGAGTGTGATTGGATACCATAATCCATTCCTTGTTAAGCCTTGTTGTCCTCATACTGGAACAAAGATGAAGAAGCAGGTTGTCAGGCCTATGTGCAACACTCTCTCCAGGTGAGTGAGGTGGTTGTGGTTAAAGAAGCAGGTTGTCAGGCCTGTGAGTGACTCTCTCTAGGTGAAAGAGTGCATAGAGGAAGTGAGATCTCCTGGAAGGAGTGTTGTAGCTACTACAGAGCTCGAAGAATTATGGTCCGGTCTGTTGTTCAAGCCCAAGGCAAGGGAGGTTTAGCAGTCGAAGGACTATCTTGGTGATAGTGAAGGTGTATACTCTTGGGGTGAGATAAGCATGTGGGGAATTAGAGTCTGTGAGGAGTGGGCATAAGTGGCTCCTGGGAGAGCATTCTTCCTCATAAACTGTGTGTCTTCCATTGACCTTGCCTAGCCTAAGATTCCCTTGCCCGGTGGAGCTTAGTCCCAACTTGGGGGTGACCTACTACTGAGAGTGATGAACAATGCAGTCTAAGGCTGGTAGGTTTGTGGAAGGTCTGCACACAGTTGGTGGTGTATTACATTTTCAAATATAAGTATCATCATGTGTTTTAATTCTGTACTTAATTAAAATGCATGTTCTGTGATACTTGTAATATTATCATGTATTTTGTTGCTAGTTTGAATTGTTGTTAATTCTGTTTAAGACTATATGAAAACAATAAATCCATGTCAAATTTCTTAATTTGTTTTAATACTTATTCTTTATAAATAATGCATGTTATATTTTTAAATATGATAATGTTTCCGCGAAGTAGCATTTCCCGGCAAGTGGGTTGATGGATGGGGATGTTACAGTACTTATCCTACACATGTTTCCTCATTATGAGAATTAGTGTGTTCCTTTCTCTTGGAACTAGTATGCTTGTGACACTCGTTCCTCCTTTGTAGCATAGCATTCTTTTATTCTTTTTCAATCTCTTCACAATATTGAAAAATACAAAGAAATCAAATATACCCCAAAAAGAGGATGGGAAAAGTACTTTATTTTTTATGGCAACAAAATGAGTCACCCTTGGAAAAAGCACATCCTTTCGTTTGTTCATCAATATTTGGATTTAATATGACCTTAGGAAGTTGTTCTCGTAACATAGATTTGTGTCCTCCTCCATTTGGTTATTCTTCCAAACACATGGAAATTTTGCGTTGCTTCCTGCATTGTGAACTTATGTCAATGTCTTGCTACCTGAGTCATGTTGTTGTCCAAGGGAAGTCTTACCTAGATTGAGTCAGCTTTTCTGCAGTTTTTCTCTCGACCTCATGCCCAACCATCCCCAAATCCCAATCAAGTCATTGTTCAAAATCAATGAAGTTCTTTGTCTGATCACCGAGATCCTCTTGTATGTTCCCGTATGAGCCGTCAAATACCTCTGGGTAGTGAAGTTGTACACTCACATTACACTCCTACCTGAGTTTGAATATCTTGAATTTGTTGCTCGAGCTTTGAATACTTCATCTCCATCCATCAGGCATCATTGGCTTCTTGGATATGGATACTATACATGTATATCTTTGATTTTGAGATGTAGATCCACTGTGTATTTCTTGCGGATACACTTTATATAGTTATGTGACATGGATATGTAGTGTATTTGATTGGAAAGCATGATTTATTTCATCCCAAGCATGGGTATGCCCACCTCGATGAGACAATTGTTATTTTGCAGATGGCACCTCCCGAACTCTGGTCCTGGGCTCACTCGCTTCATACATTGGTGAAGATTTGTAATGTATTTCAGCCATCAGATGCTATTTTAACCTCACACATTAGGGGGCATAGTTTATAACCCTAAATTTCACCATACATGCATACCTAACATCAGACCATCTTACTTGACATTTTTTCCAATCCATCACTGAACAACTATTCTTAAAAACAACATTTTTGAAGATGTACATGCCCTGCACCACTACTTCCCATGTATGTATGCTAGTTGCACCACTAATACCTAGGAATGTATGCTAGCTACACCATTACAACCCACGTATGCCCACAAAATTTGCAAAAAATAAAAAAGTTGCAAGGAATTCGTTGAGATTACGGGCTATTGGGTGGTTTCCCAACCAATTCACAGCCTATAGTCTGTCACCCAATTGAATAACCATCCGGTTTTCATATAAAATGAGGTTCTGGGGTCTCATTCAAAGCAAAAACATAGCAACAGTCAAACTCTGCCCATTTCACTTTACCCCCTTGCCCCAAGAATTTGCAGCCACAATGTGAGTTTTGAGCCAGAATTCCCTATTCTTTCCTTTTTCCTCATTCATAAGCCTATTCTTATTCTCTAGAGAGAATTGTGAGAGGAGAAGGATACATGGAAGCAGTTGGAGCTTAGAGAAGAGGAGCCCAGGATCGGGTTCGAGGAGCAGTCGTCGATCTCATTTTGCAAGTGACTTTATGAGATTAATATAAAGAAGTACTTTTTTCTGTCTTGTCATATGATGTGTTCAATATTTATGTTTGATTTACATTTTATTATGACATATAACCCACTAATTCATATATAAGATGCATGTTCATAGTTTCTTGTTTGTCTTTTGGTGAATGCAAGTTGGCCTTGGGAGGAGACTTGTAGTCGAGAAGCGACCGCACACAAAAGGATCAACAC
Source organism: Picea engelmannii (assembly GCA_009831015.1). Classification (NCBI taxonomy): domain Eukaryota; kingdom Viridiplantae; phylum Streptophyta; class Pinopsida; order Pinales; family Pinaceae; genus Picea; species Picea engelmannii. The sequence goes on from ML782505.1 coordinate 212,011, forward strand.
CGGATGCAGAGTTTAAGGCAGAGTTATCGGATCCTTATACTTTGTATTTTATGCATGAATGTGGGGTATTGTTGGGGTAGTGGTTAAAAGTAGGAGAATTTAGACGGTTAGTTTTTCCTGCACTTTAGAACCCCTAGTGTAGTCCATAGGGGGGTTTTTCCACTATAGCAGTGACACCCAATGTTGATCATTGTACTACTTGTACTTTGCATTGGACTTCTACAAAATACCCTAAAACTTTTGGTGAATGTGTTGGATTCGTTAAATGAACCAGGTGGCTTTATCGGCTTTAGTTTGAGCATGGGAGGATTCAGACTGTGTGGATGCAAGGGGTAGTTCAACATCCATTGGACCCATTGGTTGAAATCCCAACCCCACCTGAAAGGGGTTGTGGTTGGTTGAGCTATGTATGGCTCTATTGTAACTATGTTGAACATAGGGAAGAATCTCATCCCATATGCGCAGCTTCTTGGAATTGTACATGCACAAGGTATGCATGATCATCCTGCTTATGACCTTAGTTTGGTCATCCATTTGGGGGTGGAAGAAAGTGGATTTGGTGAGCTTGGTGTCTATCCATGACCAGAGGCTCGACTAGAATGTGATAAGGAACCAATTTGTTGAAATTGACACTTGACACTAAGGGGGGGGGGGGGTGAATTAGTGTCACAAAACTTTGGACAATTTTCCATTTTTATAAACTAACTGAACAACATATATTTATTTCATTTTCTCAACCAATATATAAAAGAATAAATATTTTATTTATTTATTTAACTTGAATGAATACATAAGATCGATCTTTTAATATCTTCAACTTCAAGCAACTGTGAGAGACCTAACTCTCTGTTACATTGATATGGGAAGGGATATTGTCAGGAAGATACTTGGATTTTTCTATGTCTGATGTTGGTTCTACCTCTATGTTCATGGTTAACCTATACAATAATCTACTTCGAAGATGCATTATCATCTTCTCCTTCCATGCAAAGAAATTGTAAGGTGTAAGAATGAATTCTTTTGGAAATTCCATTTTCCGCTATCTTCAATATTCGGTACCTGCAAAAATAATTGGTGTTTATTTTCCCTAGAATTCCATTGACTTTGATACCATGTAAATGTGTCAAACCTACACATAATATATCTACCTGGGAATTGACATACACAGTTTCAGAGAAAGTAGAAGAAAAGAGAAGTAGGAGAGAAATAATGGAAGAATTCTCACTAACCAAATGAATGAATGATAATTTACACATCATATACTCTGTATAACTCAACCAATGTGCACTGGAGGAGAAGACAATGCACCATAGTGATGGTCTAGAGTGATATGGACACACACCGAAATTTACGGGAGTAAACTGCCAATTAGTCTAGTCTCTCGAGCAATTACAGGAGTGAACTATCACATAACTGAGTTACCTAGTCTATCAGTCTTCAATTAACCGACTGAAACATATTGAAGTGAGGAGGAGATTGGGGAATCATAATTAATGTGTTGGTCTGGTGATGATCCCAAGGACAATGCGCATTAGCTGGCGATGATCCCAATGATGCAAGGTGATAATAACAATGTGGTATCTAGACTCCACTCAACTGATCAAAGTGAAGTGTGAACTAAAGAGAATATTCTCTCTAGAGGAATATTATTCCTAAAATATAGGAGACTAAATAATTACTAATAACTATAGAAAAAACATTAGGAAAAAAAATCTTAGGTGTGTGTGAAGTAACTCCAACAAAATGAAACCCAACTTCTATTAATGAATAAGAGAGAAAAACATTGTAGAACACAAACTTACAGAATGGGGTAGCTTATCTCTGAAAATAAAGAGATGTTGGCTATGCTTTATTCACAACAATTTTTACATCACACTCTATTGCATGCTTAAAGGGCCTCCTTCACCTCAATTATATATGAGAGAGTGAGAGGACAAAAATTCCCATGATGCATGTGGGATAAATTAATCTAAGTTTATAAAATTCCATAGGCATGTAAAACACTAGGAATTCTCATGCGGTCACCCATCCCAGTACTACTCTAGCCCGAGCACACTTAACTACGAAGTTCTAATGGGATCTAATGAATTAACAGTATGTTGTAGGCATGTACACAAAATCATTACATGATGTTTGTAATTAACAAATGAAGATTGATCCATATTTATGAGTAGAACGAATTGAAACCACAGATTTATAATATTAACATAGAGACATAGTGAACTATAACAGAGATACAGTAAAACTTGACTTATATTAAATAAGAAATATGTTGAAAACTATAAAATGCATACTGAAAACAAGCTTTCTAGAATGGTGGAATCTTATCTATGGAAGATATGTGATGAATACGCTCATTTGCAAGAATATGGTGTTACAGTGAGGCTCCAAATGCCTTTTTAACATAAATAAAATCCAAAACCCTAACCCTGGAAGATGAAAAGCCAACAATTTTGTGGACCCCATTTTGGGTAGTTTGGTGTGTCAACTTCTCGAGGGCATAAATTTGGCAAATGATCTTCATTTGGGGTACATGACAGCTCATTAGAAAGGTATCAACGAGGCGCTTCATTTTGGGGGCTCAATCCAATCCATTGGGGATTATTGACATGCTTGATCATGAAAAAACATCGTTTAGCCCCTCAAAATGACCTCAGAAGTTTGGGACCGAAAAAACTGCTAAAAATAGTAAGTTGTTAGAAAATTGTTTTGAGCCAGTGGAATAGGTGGGTGGACACCTATATCCACTTGGATAAAATTTGGTATTACATTCCATTCCCCATCAAAAGGGTGAATATCATGGTTTATCAAAACCATAGGCTCGAAATGTTGATGCTGTGGAAAAGGTGGTTGGCCACCGAGATCCACATGGGTCATTCCTCCCTCCATAGGAAGCAATTGTCCCCATTGCATCAATTTCCCTCTGGCGATGGGGAAAATTATGTTGAATATGAACCTTGGTGATTCACTTTATTTGTTTATGTATATGTCCTTCTTTTACTTTCTATGTGGAAGTATGTCATGAACCTCTTGGAGGTGTTGGATCCATTCAATAAATTTGGCTGCACAATCTACCTTTTTCTGAGTGTGGGAGGAATCTATTGGTGAAGATGCAATAAAAAGAGATATATCAATGGTGGATAATGGTTGGAACCCCAAGCACACTTGAAATGGGTTATGGCCAATAGATATATGTTGAACACGTGGAAGACTCTCATTCTCTTCACTCTCCTCTACAATCTCATTGACCTGCTTATGCTAGATAGAAATGTCTTGGGCCAAGGATGTAATGGTCACAATGAAATCATGTTCACTATTTGAATGGATCATGAAGAGAGAAAATTTTGTGTTCTAAGAGATTACTTTGTGGCATTTTTTTTCCAAGATCAATGAAATGGAAGTAGTCAGAGATACTTTTGGTACCTTGTAGAGATGACCCCCTAGAGTAATAATGAAACTGTGGGGCCAAGACTCATAGATAGCATGAAGTTTCCACATATATGGTTTCCCTAAAATAACATCACATAATTCAAGTGGGAAAACATCAAAAACTACCTCATCCTTAAAGGGCTCGATGCCAAAAGAGTGGCGACATTGTTGGCTAACATGGTTGTCTCGTCCCTGGATCATTCATCCAATGGTGTATAATTGGGGGTGTGGCATCGTTGGTAACTTCAATATCTTGACAACCTTGGCTGCGATCAATTTCTTCTGACTACTGCTATCAACAATGAAATGCAATGGGGTCCCATTTACCCACATATGTGAGTGGAAGAGGCACTTCCCCTCCTCAAGCTCCTTTGGTTCTTCTGGTTGTATTGTTGTGGCTGTGATGGTAGCAGTGTGTTCTACATCGATGATTTTTTTCCCTTCATTGTGATTTGAATCATAGTCTGATTTAGGTTCCGATTCATTTTCTTTGAGCTTGGCCACCAATGACTATTTTCAGTGACATTCATCAATATTGTGCCCGAGGTTGTTGTGGAAGTCACACCACTTTTCAGTGTCTTTCTTAGACTTCTTGTTACCCTTATTTGCATGCATCTTGGAATGAATCTCTTTAGTTTGGTGTTCCTTTCTATGTCCTTCATTATGTGAGTTAGGGTTTCCTTTGCCATGATTTTATTGTGGTGTATTTTCAAACCCAAACTCTCTCTTACTCTGTTGCTTGAATTTATGCTCAAATTTAACTGCATATTGATAATCAACTCCCAATGAGGAGATGTCCAAGAAATCCATATTTGTTTGGATTTACATATGTAAACCACTGCAATACTTCAAAACTAGGTGCCCCTTGGTGTCTTTGATACCCGACTTTGAGTGCAAGGTATGAAATCTCTTTTATAAGCAAGTGTACTCCGACACCGTCTAATCTCTTTTCTAACACAGAGTCATCCATCTGATGTACTTGTCATCATAGTTTCTAATAGGGTAGAAACCCTCCTTTATGGAATCTACAAAGGACATCCAACCGGGTTCTCTCTTAAATGTGTAGATTCATCCATGGTGTACCTTTCCCAATAACCTTCCCACCAAGCTATGACATGGGGACAGGATTTAAGGAGTGCAAAGGTGATCATTTCACTGTTGGAGAAATTTTGGATGGAGTAAGAACCTTCTCAAAGATTCAACTGTTTTTCTAGAGAATCTACATATATATATCCTTCAAATAAGGGGATATCAAAATTGACTTGTACCTTGAATGGTGTCACACCTTCAAAATGGTTTCTTATCAAAGATGCCTCAATTGATGCCTCCAGTAGTCTTCGAATGATCTAAGCAAAGTTTCCCATCATCTCATTCCTCTTTAGTATGAGGTATTCCTTGAGCAACATCATGAAAGAATCTCCTTCTCTATAATATTTATTTTCTTCCTCCATCAGAGGTTGCTTGGGCTAGCAAGAGAGGTTTTACTCAAGCGAAACTAGCTCGAGACCCAAATCTCTATACCTTGACCTCATCAGGAACATACTCTAAGAAATAACAAGGAGTAGACTTATTTGATACCACTGATTCAGATTATGATGAGAATGAAATGAGACAAAAGAAAAAAAATATAAGAGAACACATAAATATAGTAAAACCCAACTTCTAGTAATGAATATGAGAGAAAAAAACTATAGAACACAAACTGGAAGAATGGGGTAGATTATCTTTGAAAAGAAAGAGATGTCAAATGATATGGATTATGCTAAGAAAAAAACAAGACAAAAACAAAAATATGTAAGAGAAAAAAAAAATATAGTGAAACCCAACTTCTATTAATGAATAAGAGAGAAAAATTTGTAGAATAAAAACTAGCAGGATGGGGTAGCTTATCTCTACAAATAAAGAGATGTTGGCTACGCTTCATTCACAAAAAGATTTATATCACACTCCATTTCATGTTTAAAGGGCCTCCTTCACCTCAATTATATATGAGAGAGTGAGAGGAGAACAATTCCCATGATGCACATGGGATAAATTAATCTAAGTTTATAAAATTCCTTAGGCATGTATAACACTAGGACTTCCTTGATGGTCACCCATCCTAGTACTACTCTAGAGCGAGCATACGTAAATAAATTGATATAACACTTGCATTTTATGGTTAAAAATGATTAAATTTATCTATTACTGATTCACCCTCCCTCTCAGTAATCCAACAATTGGTATTAGAGCAGGTTGCTTCAGGAAATAGTTTAACCACTGGAATGAGATCATGGATTATTTTGAAAATGGAGTACACATATTTAATGTTCAGAATGGTTTAAAGTATTTGCTATGGAGTGGAAGGAAGAAAGTATTTTTGCAAGCACGGGGGTATTATATTTGGCTATCAGTCATTATAGGATATGATAGTTCAAAAAGGGTAAAGACTGCAATGAAGAAGGAATTGAAGAAGAATACAAAAATAACAATGGATTTCATTTGGGAAGGATTACCTAATATGGTAAGAGAAAAGGTTAGTAAATGTTCATTAGCCAAAGAACTTGGGATAAGTTACATGATATATATTATTCACCCACTGCAGATTTAGAAAATTCCAAAGAAGATGTAGGTACAGATCAATAAGAAATATGTTCACCATGTCAAACAAATTCCGAAGATGAAGAGTACATAATCAACAGAGGTATGTTGTTTTGCATTAATTGTGAAAAACACAAAAAACTTGAAATATAATGCCATGAAGGAAATGAGACCAAAAAACTAATTGAAAAAGAAGACAATTATCAATAAGAATTGATCAGTGCTTTAGATGAACTAAGAAAAGAAAGACAATAAAAGAAGTCACTCAAGAAACAATTGATGAAACAAAAGGAAAGTGCTCACATTTTTGAAGAATCCCAATAGGTCATCAAGATCTTAGGAAATCGAATATAAGAAGCTAGAAAGATCGAAAAAAATATTAAATATCAAAAGAAGTATTTGGAAGCGAACATAGAAGCATAGAAGGAAGAAGCAGAAACAAGAGAAAATATATTGACAGATCATCTTAAGGAAAGAACTAACGATCTAAACCAAGTTGAGGCAAAGTTTGGTCAAGAAGAGAAGGGACTTGAAGAAGAAATAATCACATTAAAAATCCATATTGAAGAAGAGAAAAGAACAGAAGAAGTCATGTAGTATCAGATAATGAAGAAAGAAGAAGAGGTTGAGAATCTTGAAGAACAAGTTGTCACATTGAGAATTAAAATCGTCAAGCTCAACAAGAACATTGAAGACACAGAAACATCCACATCAGTTATAGAGAATGAAGATAAGCACTCTAGGTTGCTAGAAAAGAAGAATGAAGAAAATAGAAATAGTTATGAAAAAGTTGATCCAGGTGGATATCAGTGGCCACTCACCTTTTCCAACTCGCTCAAAACAATTTTTTGGAAATTTTGGCAATTTACTATTTTTAGTAGTTTTTAACTTCCAGGGCCATTTTGAGGGCCTAAATGAAGGTTTTTCAGGATAAAGCTTCGCAATGATAGCCGATGGCTCTGATTGAGCCCCCAAAATGAATCTCCTCTATGATACCTTTCCAATGGGCTATCATGTGCTTAAAACATATATCGTATGCAGAAGTTACGACCCCGGGAAGTTGATGTACTAACTTACCCAAATGGGGCCCACATGACTTTTGGAACTTCATCTCCTAGGGTTAGGTTTTTGGATGTGTAGGGTTTTTAACATTACTATTTATTATAAAAATGCATTTAGATCCTCATTGTAATCATGTTCTTGTGAATGAGAACAACTGTCACATCTCTTATTAGAGATAAGCCACCACCATTCCAACAAGCTTGTTTTCCAATACATTTTACAGTTTTAGCTTATTTCTTTGTTGAAGAGAAAACCTGTTTTACTGTATCTATGTTATTATGTGTTAAGAATATTTTAATAAGATGTATTCATTTCGTTCTTCTCATAAAATATGTATCAGTGGTATCAAAGTGGTCTACTCCTTTTCGTCTTAATACATGTCCCCAACAAGGTTAGGGTACAAAGAATTGAGTCTCGAGATTGTTTCTCTTGAGGAAACAATCTCTCACATGCCCAAGAGAAATCTCATGGTAGGATAAAATAAAAATGAAGGGACATGAGATCCCTTCAAAAAATTTCTTGAGGAATCCCTCATGCAACAGAGGAACAAGATGATGGATAGTTTTGCACAAATCCTTCAGTGGATACCAATAGGAGACGCATATTCCTCGAGCAGAGGTGCAACCCCCTTGAAGGTACAAATAAACTTCAATATTCCTATATTTGAAGGTCACATAAACACATATTTGTAGACAAGTGGTTGAATCTACTAGAAGGTTATTTTTTTGTCCATAACTTTTCAAATAGAGAAAAGATTACCTTTGCACTCCTTAAAGCCATTCCCCATGTCAAATATTGGTGGGAAACTTTCTATGAGAAAAAGGAAACAAGGGAACCCTCATTATTTATAATCGTGGCCACCTAGGAATCCTTGAGGGATGTTATTAAGGAAAAATACTACCCTGTCGGAAATTATGACGACTTGTATACTAAATGGACCACAATACGACAAGAAAGAGACCAAGTAGTGCCAGAGTTCAAAAATATATTCCATACCTTCCGCACCAATATGGGTATCAAATATTCATAGAGAAATCTGGTTCTCAAGTATCACGATACTCTGCATAGATACATATAGAACAAAATGGAATTTCTAGACATCTCATCCTTGTGTGCAGCCTACCGATATGCCGTCAAAATCGAGTAGAAGCTCAAACAAAAGATGCGGAAATTTGGGCCTAGGAACCCATCACAACAAAATCCAGGAAGGGGTAGCCCCAACCCACAAAAAAAAGGATAAAGCAAAGATGGACTATATTAGGACAACCAGTCCAATCCACAAGAAAATAAGGACATTGGAAAGACAAAGAAAGATACCGGGAAGTGGTGCGACTTCCATAAGATCCCTTGGCATAACATTGCTGAATGTCACTAAAAGAAGTCACTGATGGCCAAAGTGAGAGCTTCTGAATCAGATGTGGGTTCTGAATATGAGTCAGAACCAGAGAGGGGAAGATAGATCATTGACGTGGAACCCAGTGCCACCAGTGCTACCACCAAGCTCCAGCCTAGTGAACCAGATGAGCCATAATAAGGCAAGTGCCTCTTCCATTCATAGATGTGGGTAAAAGGCACCCCGCTGCACTTCATTTTTGATAGCGATATCCAGAAGAACCTCTTCTCAGCAGAGGTCTTCAATTAGTTGGTCTTGCTGACAATGTCACACCAACAACCCTACACCATTGGATGGCTCCACCAAGGAAGTGATATCTACATCAGCCAATAGTGTCGACTATAATATAGAATCAAGCCATTCAAAGACAAGGTATTATGTGATGTTGCTCCTCTCGAAGTTTTTAATTTTATTTTGGGCCAACCTTATGTATGTAAACATCATGTTGTATATGAGTCTAGGCCTTGTAGTTTTATTATTACTTTGAACAGGCAATTGTACAGGATAACTGAGGTAGTCCCTCCTAGTGCTATTTCCTTGATCTATACCAAGTAATGTAAGAAGGTCATCTTTCAGACTGGGAAATTTGTCTTCTTCATGATTCTCTCTCTTAGAGTGAACGAAATATTGCAGCCACATCTAGGGCCTCCATGAATGATCTCTCTAAACAACAGAAGAATGTGGATAATATCATGGAAGAATACTCATATATCTTCTCCTCTCCTATCAGGGTACCTCTGCACTACCAGGTCAAGCATTCAATCGATCTGACCCTAGGCACACTACTACCCAATGGGCTAGTCTATTTTCGCTCTCTATTAGAAAACGAGGAGATCAAGAGACAAATCCAAGAACTTCTCCTCAAGGGGAACATATGTCCTAGCTCATCGCCTTGTGGGAGCCCAATATTATTGGTGTAGAAGAAAGATGAGACCAGTCGAATCTGCATTGATTGTTGGGCCCTGAATAAAATCACAGTCCAAAACTGATACCCTATTCCCCAAGTCGACGACCTCCTTGATTAGCTCACGAGGGCCAAATACTTTAGTAAGATTGATCTGAATTCTGGATACCACTAAGTCCCAATAGAATAGACAGATGTATGGAAGACCGCCTTTAAGTCAAAATAAGGTATTTTTGAATGGATGGTCATGCCCTTTGATTTGAAAAATTCTCCAACAATGTTTATGAGGATGATGGATTATATCCTATGACCTTTCACCAGTACTTTTGTAGTAGTGTATTTGGATGACATCCTCATCTACAACAAGACTTGGGTGGAACACTTGCAACATGTTCAGTAGGTTCTACACACCCTGTGACAACACAAACTATATGAAAACTTCCAGTATCAGTGTAGAGTTCATCGGCGTTATCTTTGGGTATGGGATCTCATTGATATCGATGATCTCCAACTGCTTCTGCTCTTTTTCTTCTAGCGGTCCTCGTGACCTAGTTTGAACCTTGGTCGGTCTGGTTGTCTGGCTTGGTTTGACAGTCTTCGGTGGTTCCATAGTGGTGAGTGTCAAATGTTTGCTGAGTTTGAAGGATTGTGGTGATCTCTATGGTCTCTCTTTGTCTACTTGGGCTATTGTTTCTCTCTTTTTGTTCTCCTTTCGTGAATAGACTAGTTGTTTCCATGCTTGTGTGTTGTATGGGCTTGTCATGAATCTTATCGAGGACACTTCCTCCATGATGCGATTAATGCACCATAACTGTGGGTTCAATGCATCTGCAGTAGTTTCATACTTGCCATTACACTTACTTTGTCATTTCTAGTTGGCGTGTTTAATGTGATGTTCCATCAGTCCTTGTTGTGCCTTAATTCTTCTTAGTGTTGTCCTGTCATACTACTTTTGTCGAATTTCTGTTTCCTGCTCATTTTTATTTGGCATGTAAGCATTTCTTTTTCTTTTGTTGCATTCATTTTTCAAGCGTCATGCATATTTTCTTTCAAGCATCATGCGGTGGGTGGTCAACTGTCCTTATACAGCTTCAATCGGCTACGGTTGATCATTCCTTTGAGACATGCTCTTGCTAAATATTTTAACTATACAACTCCACCATCTGTTACATATTTTACCTCATATGGTCCTGACCAATGCATTCTCATCTTTCCTGGGTGTTGGAATAATTTGCTATCATAGAGAAATACTAGATCTCATTCCTTGAAAGTATTCTTCTTGATGTGTTGATCGTGCCATGATTTGTCTCTAGCCTTCTTCTCCTATTGATGGAATCCTTCCATGATTTGTTCTTCTTCCATTTCTAACATCTGGTTTAGTCTTTCTTGTATTGTGTCGCGTTCTTTCATTTGTGTGATAGTTGCTACGCATAAGCTGGGTACTAAAAATTCTAATGGCACTACTGCTTCTTGGTCATAGAATAGTTTGAATGGTGTGTGCCCTGTCAAATTCTTGGATGTAGTCCTATACGCCCATAATACTACTGGTACTTTTAGGTCCCAATCATCTCTGTTGATGTTACATATCTTTGTCAGTGCGTTCTCTAGAATTTTGTTAAATGCTTCTATTGTGCCATTCACATGTGGATGAAACAATGTACTTTTATGGTGGTGAACTGCAAACTCTTTGAACATCGTGCAAATGGTTTTGTTTATGAAATGTGTGCCTTGGTCATTCATAAAAAATATTGGGCACCCAAACCTAGTAATTACAAGTTCAAATAAGAAGTGTGCAGTTGTCTCTGCATTGTAGTCTTTTACTGGTGCGACTTCCACCCACCTTGTTAGGTATTGTGTCGCAGTGATGACGTATATTTCCCCTGTTCTTTTGGGTAGTGGGTTAATTGGTCCCAAAAAATCTATTTCCCATTTTTCCAATGCCTTTAATGTCACTTGTGGTTGTAATGACAACTCCTCCCTTTTGTTCGGTTTGCCTACGCTTTGACAGACATCGCATCTCCGAAAGTACTCTTTTGAGTCCCTATGAATCATTGGCCACCATAATCCTATGAGGAGTACCTTATGCACGATAGATTTTCCTACATAGTGTCCTCCTGCTAATCCCTCATGGGCTTATGCTAAAATTCTTGGTCGTTCATTCTCTAACACGTACCTTCGTAAAATGCTATCTGTGCCCATTTTATATAGATGTCCTATGATCAGTTGATAGTTGGCTATGTGAACTACCAGATTCTTCTTCTGCATGGTGGTGTATTCTTGCGGTGTGGTACCTGTGCTCAAATAATGGATAATCTCTACGAAGTATTCATCAACAATCTGTACTGATAATAACTGGGAATCTAGAAATTTGTCTTCTAAGTTCGTGGTTTCTTCTCCATTTGTGACCCGTGATAGGTGGTCAGGTCCTGCATTCATTTTTCCTAGTGTGATTATTACTTCGAATTCAAATTCTTGAAATAATAGTAACCATCGATAGATTCTCCCCCCCAACACTAGCTTGTTGAGTAGGTATTTCAGGGTTGAATGATCTGTAAACATCTTAAATTTTTTTCCCAATAGGTAGTGTTTGAACTTTTGCAGTGCGTAAACCATAGCTAGGCCTTCTCTTTTCGACATGTTATAATTCTATTATGAGTCTGATAGTTTTTTGTTTGTGAAGGCTATCGGGTGATCCAAGTCTCTTGCTCCTAGCTGTGCTAAGATAGCTCCAATTGCTATCATTGACTCATCTATATGCACATGGAATGTCTTTCCCCGGTTTGGAAATACTAATATCAGTTCAGTGACCATTTTTTCCTTCAAAGTATCTGGACCATGTTGACACTCGTCATTCCATTGGTACTTTGTATCCTTCCTTAGAATTTTCTCCATTGATGTTGTAATCTATGCATATCCTTTGATGAATTTCCTGTAGTATCCTATGTGTCCTAACATCGCTCGTAGCTGACATACTATTTTTGGTACAAGTAAATTGATGATGATTGCGATCTTTGTCGGGTCAACCAATAGCCCTTGTTTACATACTATACGGCCTAATAGTATCCCAAATGGTGTTCCAAATATATGTTTCTTTATGTTTAGTGATATATGACATTGTCTGCATCGTTCTAGCATCAAGTGTAAAACTTCCACATGGTTTCTCAACTGACTATAGACTGTCCAATCATCCAGGTATGCTTCGAGAAACTAATGGATGAATTATTTAAATGCTGCGATAACCAGTCTGGAGAACATTGATGGTGTATTCTTCAGTCCAAATGGCATGACTGTATATTGGTAAGATCCCCATTTCATCGCAAACATGGGCTTGTATCTATACTCTTGTACTATTTTAATCTGATGGTAGCCTAAGAATCCATCATTGAATGAGTAAGCTTGGTGTCCCCTCACATTCTCTAACACTTCATATATGAATGGTGTAGGGAATGGAATTTTTAGGCATGAATCATTCAATTTCCTCAAGTCGACGCATATCCCTCTTCCTTATTTCTTTTCCTGTATGACCATCGGTCTTATCCATTCTGATTCCTCGACTAGTTCGATTATCCCGGCTTCGAGCATCCATTCGATCTCCTCTTTGAATTTCTGTTTATATATGGGGTTCAATCTATATGATCATTGTCTAATTGGTCTCTCTTCGGGTATAAGGGGTATCTTCATCTCTCCCAGTTTTCCTGCTATACCCTTCATCTCTGTAAATGTTGTAGGAAATAAGTCATTGTACTCACGCAACAATTTGGTGATGCTTTATACTATTGGCTCATATAGTAGTCTCCAATGCTATCCATTTTGGAATGTTCAGTTGTTCCGATGTTAACTTTCTTTACCTTGATTGGCACGAAAATAAATTTGGATTCTATGGGTGGTCCCTGCACATCTCTTTCGCCTTCTACTTTTTCAATCTGAATGTTGCACGTGCCATCTTCATCTGGTGCTTCCTTATGTACAAGGTAACATGACAGTAGTTCCTTGACTGTCTGCTTATTTCGCTGCTGCTCTTCGGTAATAAGTTCTATTTCTAGTTCTTCAATAAATATGATTCCTCTGATCCATTTCAGCGTTGCATCTAGGTTGGGGTTCTCATGTTCGAATGAGAAAGTGATGATAAAGTTCTCTTGCAATGTCATCCATGTTGTAGTTCCTCTACACAATTCCTAATCTGTGTACCAATTCATTGTTATGCTCTCTAAAGTGTGAATGAAGTGGTGAGGCCATTCCTCTAGTGGTTTCATTCTCCATAGTATTTTGAACTCCTCCAAGTGTTTCACTGGTGTCCCTAGTCCTGCATATTTTTGTTGTTTGATGTTTTTCTGTTCTGTGTCAAACCTGATGCACATTAATTGCTTACATTGATGCCCATTTGTGATAGTCTCCTTGTGTGCACCCCACCATATTGCAGGTGTGTTGATGGGAAAAAATGACCGTCCGTCAATTGGGAGAATGGATCTGGTCCGGGGTTGTCTAAATAACCCAAGCCGTTTGGGATAACCCACCCTGATGGTTTTAGCGGCTCCGTTAGCCAATCTAAGTCCTAAGAAAACAAAAGAAAACTACTCTAAATAAACTACTCTAAATAAATAAAACAAACTAATTAACAAATCTAAACTACTAATATATACAATTCACTATCTAAACTATAATAATTCTATGAAATTCAACATTCAACTATCAACTGAATCAATCTTAATCACAAATGTACAATATTTATAAATCACATATTTATAAGAAAACCTGCAAAAATCAATTGCAAACTGTCCTAAGACAACATAACTATTTTTTTATTTTTATAGTTTTATGAGAAAGAAATAGAATAAAAACTAACTATCTAAACTAAGCAATTAAAAACACTAACTCTAACTACAAATCTAAACTATGCATAAATATGTCTAAACTACTTAAATAACACTAATAAGCTAACCTGTTATAACGCTTTCCAATTTGTCCTGTGTAAAGAATCCAGTTCAACTATTCGATGAGAGGAAACCCGCATCAATCCTTTGCCAACCTCTAGTAAATAGTAAGAAACAATGCTCTTTTGAATATCGATAACAGAACAAACAAGACATAAAAGTTACAACAATCTTATGATTTACAAATCATAACATTTAGATAAATCTGCGTGCAAGGATTTGTACAAAATGATTCAATTAATGAAGAAGAGAAATCTGTGATTCATTAACTGAAACAAAGTAATTGTTGTATCTTTAAATAAGAGAGATCAGATATGGATTACACATTAATTATGTCACATCAGCCTGCAATAGATTACGATAGCTAAAGTAGTCTATAATCAACTAGAAAATGACATGAATAAAACATGAAACAAAAGTTTGATATATTGAAAGCGAAAGCTGTTACAAGACATCAACTTTCATCTCAGCCTGTATCATAAATCCATAGTCTGGTTCTTCCACAGTGAGGATGATGAGTTTATTACAAAAATTGACAAGTATTTAAAGACCTCCCACAGGGTAAAACATCCTTGTGGGAGTTATCAAAACAGTTTACACAAATCTGGGAAAATATCCCAAGTCTCTATTTCTAACTCAAACTAACAACTTAAAAATAAAAACTATTTCACAAAAATATCTCCTATATTGTCACAGGATGCCCAAATTGATCATTGCAATTTCATATATACCTGAACAAGGACAAGAATAGACAATATTAGAGGATATTTTATTGATAAAATTGATAAAAATCTAATTTCTAAGACTAGCTACAAAATCTTTGGGATTCTGTAGCTGGTCTAAATTAAACACAGAATCATATTAAAACCAATTCAAAACTCTAAGAATTAAATTCAAACTATTAAGAAAGTATCTAATTGATATTTGAAAACCAACAAATCATTCAAATAAAAAACCGTTATGCTAATTTGAGAGAAAACAAGATCATGATCAATCGAATGATTACAAAGATACATGTACTCTGTTCCACTTGTTATCACAGTTTCGGGTAAACAAAATCACATTAGATACTTGACAGCAACGAAATCGTTTTCATAAACTAATTGGAATCGACACAAATAATTGCTTCAACCATCAAAAAAATCATTGTCGAATCCAAATGAAATCAACATGATCGTTTTTCAAATTGATATAACTATATTAACATATACAAACGACCATGCTATTTGCAAACCAAATGAAAACTTATATGTAAATTGAAACAAATGAAATCGTAAACGAATTAATCAGTTGATAACATGATATATGGGATTTGTCAAACGTTCGTCATTTCTAGCTTCATCAAAGCGTTAATTCGGTTTTCTAAAGGGGGGCAATCTTCTTCTTGAATTTTCTGTGACAACTATAGTGAAGGAATAAGAATGTGTGGTGGCAGAATTACTTCTCTACCATAAATGAGAAAAAAAGGGGGAGTTACCTACAACAGATTTTGGCGTTACCCTATCATCCCACAATGCGTTTAACAGTGCATTGTGCCAATTTTTGCGATTTTCAGCCACCGTTCTCTTGATGATTTTAATTAAGTTCTTATTTCTTGATTCTGCTAATCCATTGCCCTGGGGGTAATAGCTAGCAGAATACTTCAATTTAATTCCTTTTTCCAAAGTGAACTCGTTCATCTCAAGAGACGAGAAATAAGAAGCGTTGTCGAATACTAAACAATCAGGTATACCAAAACGAGTGATAATATTCAAATTTAGAAAGGCAATTACCTGACTGGTGTTTACAGTTCTTAACGTGACAACTTCAGACCATCGAGTAAAGTAATATGTGGCTGTTATGATGAACTTATTTTGTTGTGAGGAAGGGGGTTTGATCAGACCTATGATATCAAGGCCCCACTGCTGAAAAGGAGAATCTACTAAAATGCGTTGCAAAGGAAACACTGGTTTTTGTAACCGCCCTGATGCTTTCTGAAAAATAATACACTTACGACACAAAGCATGGGCATCTCTAAAAAGCGTGGGCCAGTAATAACCGGCTCTTAAAACATTATGGGCAGTGGTGTCACCACCAAAATGACCGCCGGCTTATCCTGCGTGTAGTTCTAGTAAGACTTTTTCTGCTTCGTCTTTCTCAAGACAACGCATCAGCACACCATCAAAATTTTGGCGAAACAGGATACCATTAACCAAATTAAACGAGGCAGAATTTAATCTTAACGCTCTTCTTTTAGTTGGATCCAAGTGATGGGGGGCTGACCCATGTTCAAGACAAAATCTTATATCATCATACCAAGGACTGACAGAGTTTTGTGCGCAACATATTGCATTTTGGTCGTGTTGTCCTAGGTTTGACTTATCAATTTCTTCTTGTTGTCCTGCTGTTGAATCAACAACTAAATTGCATAACCCTTGGCCTCTCACTATTTGAGCTGGGGTAATTTCTATGTCGTACTCCTACAAGGAGGTGACCCAGTTAACCCTCTTTTCTCCTAGTTCTTTCTGCACTAACAAGTTCCTGACGGCCGGGTAAGGGACAATAACTTTCGTCCTTGATTTCGAAAGATAAGATCAGAAATGCTTAACTTCTTTGAAAACAACGTAGGCTTGCTGATCTACTACTGGGTAATTAAGTTCAATGCCTTTGAAAGAAGAGCTCATAAAGGCGATGGGTACTTCATTATTCTCGGCGTTCTTTTGAGTTAGGACGACGACATAGGAACGGTTAGAAGCAAAAGTATAGAGTGTGAAGTCTTGAGAAAAATCGGGGCTCATGAGAGAAGGAGAATCTATTATGGCCTTCTTTATTGCATTAAAAGCTTGATTTTCTAGGGGTCCCCAATGATATTGGGTGTCTTTCTTAATTAAATTCTGTAAAGACCTGACCATTTTAGAGAAATTGGGGACGAATCTCCTCACGAAGTTAATCTGGCCTAAGAAAGACTGCATAGACTTTTTGGATGTAGGAGGGGGAAGTTTTGCGATGAATTGATTCCTTTCAGGGTCGATAATCATCCCTTCGCTCGAGACAATAAATCCCAAGAGTTTACCCTATTCTACTACAAATATGGATTTTTTAGGATTCAAGGAGATGTCATATTTTCGACATCGCTGTAGAATGGCTCGTAAGTGAGCTAGATGATTGGTTTTGCTTTTAGAGAATACGGTAACATAATCTAAGTAAACTACGACGGACTGATTGATTAGGCCTCAGAAAGCAATGTCCATTGCTCTCTGAAAAGTGGCACCGGCATTAATCAAACCAAAGGGCATTTTTCGATAAGCATAGGTGCCCCACGGGGTGCGGAAGGTAGTTTTAAGTTGGTCTGGAGGAGACATCAGGACTTGGTTGTACCCTGAGAAACCATCCATCAAGGATAGCCTCTCAGAACCAGATACCTGTTGAAGGATCTATTCCATAGGTGGGATAGGATAGTTGTCTTTATCAGACGCTCTATTAAGGTTTCGGAAATCGACACAGAGTCGGATTTCCCCACTTTTCTTCCGGACAGGGACAAGGTTAGAAACCCATTGAGTGTGCCTAAAAGGAAAAATTATCTTATCATTTAGGAGTTTATTCAATTCTTTTTTAATGGTCGGTTCAAGCTTAGGGTGCATTTTTCTCAATTTCTGTTGGAAGGGCAAGGTTTGGGGTTTCATAGGAATGACATGTTGTATGATGTTGGGGTCGAAAGTTTTAAAGTCATCATACGTCCATGCAAAGACATCTTTAAATTCTTTGAAAAATTTAATAAATGCAGCTTTTTCTTGTTCAGAACATCATACCCCTAGATTAATGAACTGCAGATTGTCCTTAGTTCCTAAGTTTACTTTTTCGTATGATAATGAGGAACTATTGGTTTTACAATTGATCGACTTTTTAAATTTATCTTGAAAATCATAAAACTTCTATAATCTAACTATAGATCTAGGGATCGAATTTACCATGTCCGATGAAGATTCAGGAGTTTTCGGATCTGGTATTACCGTGAAATCATGCATGCATTCATCTATCACTGCGCCTTGAAAAGTCTCCTCCATATGAAGAAAGTTAATAATCTGTTGATCATCGTCAAAGACTCTCCAGTTCGTGATGTTGTCAGGAACGAATGGATGGAACAACAGTTCGACGGAGAATGCGTCCAGGGACAAGCCTTCTGCAGGAAAGAGTTTAGAAGCTATGTTAGCTAATAGATCTGCTTCAGAGTTATTCAATCTAGGAATAGAATTTATATTGAAATAAACAAACTTATTCATTAAATTCCATACCTCGTATTGGTATCTTTTAATATGCGGAGACAGACAGTGGATAGAATCTCTTACCTGTCTAACCACGATTTCAGAATCGCCAAAGACAGTCAAGTTTTGAATGTTCATATCAAAATATTTTCTGAGAACTTGCAGTAAAGCCTCATATTCTGCAGTGTTATTAGTACATTCAAATTCTAACCTACATGCAATCAATGTTTTGTTACCTGCCGGATCGATAATGACGCATCCTGTGCTAGCTCCTTCCTTGGACTTTGACCTGTCGAAATAAGGAGACCAAATTTGATTTTCATCGGGTACATGAGACCGTTGTGTAGAAGTTGTTGACTACACATATGCTACAATCTAGGACTGATGTTCTAGATTGGTGATAGATGAAGTCTCGGCCATGAAATTGCCGAAAAAGGTATCCATCCCTTGTACTTTCAGTGAATCAGCAGAAGGTGTAAATGGTTCATTGGGATTGTTCAAATCTGTGACCGTGAACTTAAGGTAGCGTTCACGATTTACCTTGATCTTGTTGGGCTTTCCATTCTCTGGAAGCCATAGGTGAGACCAATCTGTCGTGAAATAACCATGTAGCTGCTCCGACCATTCCCTGCTTAAAAATATACCATACACTTATGGAATATCCACGACAATAATATCAATTACTTGATGAACCTTGGGGTTAGAGGACAATCTTATAAGCACATTCTTTAGTTTTCCTATAACTTTAACATTGGTCCGATCAAGTTGTATGATTTTCAAGGTGGATGGTTCAACCTCGACGTTAATCTTTTGGCATACAGACCATGGCATCACGTTGGATGATGCTCCTAAGTCCACCATACAATTGTGCATGTTTCTATTAAAGATTTAAAATGTTAACAAAAATGGAGGTACATTTTTGCGAGTGCTAAGGGTGGTAGTTTGTGGCTTTTTACTCGCAGTTTCTAAAGCTACTTTATCTACATTATTTACATTATTTACATTACTTACAGGAAGGATTCCTTAATCTTGAGGATCAGGATTATTTTTAGTGGAAGTCTTCTGAGGAACTTTGTTCTGCACAACCTTGTTACCACTTGAATTACCATTTTTGCCGTTCTCTGAGATGTTCTGTACCATTGTTTGTAGCAGAAATGGAAATTTAAATAACTCATAAACATAAATGTTAGCTCTCAACTTTTTAAGATCTTCAACTACATCATAATCTAATTTGGGGTTCACATGACTCTGTTTAGTCTCATTTGGTTTATATTGCTTTGGAGGCGAAGTTGTAGGGTTTTCGGAAGAAGGTTTGTTTGCTGTCTTACTCCTAGTGTTGTAGGGATGCACTGGCTCGAAATTAGCTTGGAAGATGCTATCTGAGAAGTGTCCAAAAATATTTGGAGAAGACTCCTCTTCTTGAACTGTCTCTTGTTCAACTACCTCCTCAGGAATGTCAGGAGGCATCAAGTTATCTTAGGCTTCTAGAATTGTTTGAAGGGTGTATTGGAGACTTTCTAGATTAAGGCCCTTGGTATTTGAATTAGGTCGGTTGGTGGGAAAAGGTTTCCTGAACGGGGGTTTGTAAGGTCCTTTGCTCGAGGAAGCTTCTTCGGTCACCCTTTTCAAGTCTATAACTTGATTTGACAGTTTTTTCACAAATTTAGTTAAGTTTTCTAAATCCGAGCTTTCAGGTTGTGCTTTACTTTGAGTAGGTCTAGGGAGGTTTTCAATATTCTTTTTGGAAGAAGAACTAGTCTCTGTTTCATTGCTAGTAGAGTCCTTAAGACTAGGTATGTCTTTTTCAATCTAACTGGCCTCCTCGAAGACTTCTAACAACATGGCTTTCTTAGATCGTTTAACCCAAATAGCTATACTTTGATGTAGGGCTTTAGTATAGTATGCTATTATAAGATTCTCGGCAGGCATGGAATCTGCAAGGATTCGGTTTTTAAGTGTTAAGAATCTTTGATTGAAGTCTTTAAATTTCTCTTTAGGGTTCATTCTTAAGTTAAAAAGATCCATGACTAGGACTTCCGGAGGCTTACCATCTCTAAACTTTTCCAAAAAGCATGACTCAAACTTTTCCCAAGACACGATGGTATGGGGTTGCTGGGCAAAGTACCATGTAGATGCATTGCCCTCGAAAGTATAGGGGAACAACCTATAGACTACGTCTTCATGTTCGACATTGTGGAGTCTTATGGCTAACATAAACTTTTTGATGTGATCTTCAACGATCTGTTTTGAGTCAGGGTCAAACTTGGGAAGCCATTTCTCCAGGTGTTTAGGTAAGGGATGCTGAGATCCAGGTACAACTACGACATCCTAGTCAAGCCAAGGTCTAGCAGGATTGTTCTGGTTTTCCATTGGTGTAGTGGGTGTGGAAGGCTGAGAAGGGGAACTGCCTTCATCAAAAGACTCTACTCCAAAAGAGGAAGGAGATGATGGAGGTGGTGAGGGAGGTACTCTAGATCCCCCTGCAGTAGGAGTGAGGATTGGATCTGTAGAGTTCACAATGAGATTAGTGCCTCCGAGTTATTCTCTGATATCAAAGAAATCTAAAGGTTGGTCCAAAGGTCGATTGGGTTGCCTCAAACGGGCTAAGGCACTATGAGTTCTTATGAGAGATTGACGAACAATCTCTTGTATGTCACCACCTGTCAGATTTGGGATTACTGGTTCAACTGTGATCCGTGAATCGTCGGTTGATGTGGTTGTTGTTTGAGGGGGGATGTTATCATTCGAATAAATTCTTGTCACTATAGGTGAGCAATTAGGTGGTGGAGGAGTCTTACGACTACCTCGTGCCATTAATTAATTTTAGGCCCTCCTTCTAGCGCCATTTGTTGATGGGTGAAAATGACCGTCTGTCAACAGGGAGAGTGGATTTGGTCCAGGGTTGTCTAAATAACCCAATCTGTTTGGGATAACCCACCCTGACAGGTTTAGTGGCTCCATTAGCCGATCTATGTCCTAAGAAAACAAAAGAAAACTACTCTAAATAAACTAATCTAATTAAATAAAACAAACTAATCAACAAATCTAAACTACTAATATATACAATTCACTATCTAAACTATAATAATTCTATGAAATTCAACATTCAACTATCAACTGAATCAATCTTAATCACAGATGTACAATATTTATAAATCACAGATTTATAAGAAAACCTGCAAAAATCAATTGCAAACTGTCCTAAAACAACATAACTATTTTTTTATTTTTATAGTTTTATGAGAAAGAAATAGAATAAAAACTAACTATCTAAACTAAGAAATTAAAAACACTAACTCTAACTACAAATCTAAACTATGCATAAATCTGTCTAAACTACTTAAATAACACTAATAAGCTAACCTGTGATAACACTTTCCAATTTGTCCTGTGTAAAGAATCCAGTTCAGCTGTTCGATGAGAGGAAACCCGCATCAATCCTCTGCCAGCCTCTAGTAAACAGTAAGCAACAGTTCTCTTTTGAATATCGATAACAGAACAAACAAGACATCAAAGTTACAACAATCTTATGATTTACAAATCATAACATTTAGATAAATCTGCGTGCAAGGATTTGTACAAAATGATTCAATTAACGAAGAAGAGAAATCTGTGATTCATTAACTGAAACAGAGTAATTGTTGTATCTTTAAATAAGAGAGATCAGATATGGATTACACATTAATCAAGTCACATCAACCTGCAATAGATTATGATAGCTAAAGTAGTCTATAATCAACTGCAAAATGATATGAATAAAACTTGAAACAAAAGTTTGATATATTGAAAGAAAAAGCTGTTACAAGACATCAACTTTCATCTCAGCCTGTATCATAAATCCATAGTCTGGTTCTCCCACAGTGAGGATGATGAGTTTATTACAAAAATTGACAAGTATTTAAAGAACTCCCACAGGGTAAAACATCCTTGTGGGAGTTATCAAAATAGTTTACACAAATCTGGGAAAAGATCCCAAGTCTCTATTTCTAACTCAAACTAACAACTTAAAAATAAAAACTATATCACACAAATATCTCCTATATTGTCACAACATGCCCAAATTGATCATTTCAAATTCGTATGTACCTGAACAAGGACAATAATAGACAATATTAGAGGATATTTTATTGATAAAATTGATAAAAATCTAATTTCTAAGACTAGCTACAGAATCTTTGGGATTCTGTAGCTGGTCTAAATTAAACACATAATCGTATTAAAACCAATTCAAAACTCAAAGAATTAAATTCAAACTATTAAGAAAGTATCTAAACGATATTTGAAAACCAACAAATCATTCAAATCAAAAACCGTTATGCTAATATGAGAGCAAACAAGATTATGATCAATCGAATGATTACAGAGATACATGTACTTTGTTCCACTTGTTATCACAATTTCGGGTAAACATAATCGCATTAGATACTTGACAGCAACGAAATCGTTTTCATAAACTAATTGAAATCGACACAAATAGTTGCCTCAACCATCAACAAAATCATTGCCGAATCCAAACGAAATCAACAGGATCGTTTTTCAAATTGATATAACTATATTAACATATACAAACGACCATGCTATTTGCAAACCAAATGAAAACTTGTATGTAAATTGAAACAAACAAAATCCTAAATGAATTAATCAGTTGATAATAGGATATATGGGATTTGTCAAACGTTCGTCATTTCCAATTAGAAGCGAACATAATCGATTGACAGTCAATGAAATCATTAATTGAATCAATTTCAAAACAAACTATTAGTCGAGTTTTCATATGAATTCAATCATAGACAAAATCATTTTTGAAAATCAAAACCAACAGAGCAGCATCAAATCTATTTTTGATATCAATCTAACCCAATACATGCAATTGTGCTAACTCAAGACGCTCAAAAATCAAATTAATCGAAACAGTTGGTGTTTGACACAGTTGTTATGAATTAACACAACTCCACGATTTTAGCAAATACATCCTTTGCGTAGGTCGAATGTAACCAGAACCCAAACAAAAATATCGATTCAATACAAAATAAAGCTGTTCGTGGCTAATTGAAGTCAACAATGTTGTTTTGAGTTTATTAGATTACATCGTATTCATCAACCCAGTCACTAATAATGAAGCATAAAACATATAGAGGATCATACAAATTCAAGCCCACGAAATCGTTCCAAAATCAAATCATAAGAACTAAATAAGAGCCGATAGAATCCAACCATAACGAAATCATACCAAATCAAAACATAGCCGTGTTCAGATTTTAGCACAAAAATCTCCTATACAGGTCAGATACAATCAAAATCAAAACAAAAACAAACCTCATTGATTTGGTTAATTCAAGCCAACATAATTATTCAAAACAAATCAAACCCAATGAAAACCAATCAATTGCTAAACCAGGCGCAACCAAATCGCATAACCAAATCACAACCATATTTGACTTTAGTAAAATGAATCTATTGTACAGGATCCATAACATAACCATTTTTGACAATCAAACTATGAAAGAATCATTTCGAATAATGAACAGAACTAATCGAAACCCAAAACCAATTCATTATATTAATCCAAGCAATTCATAAAACGAAATTGATATTGAAATTCATACATGTATAATCAGAAAACAACTTGGTCATGATAATTTGGAATTGATGAAGTCTATTGCCGATTCGACATTCCTAAAAACAATCGAACCAGTGGTTTTCTGCTTCTTGTCATTAGCTTGAAGTCTGTCCCTTTCTCTCGACAGTACTGTAACTTGGTTTTCCAATGATTTGATCTTTGACTGTAATATGGGGACGTCAGTGTAGTAACGCTCTAGCCACACATCACATTGGCTGCATGATGTCTACTCGGGATTCAAAATAATAGGCGAGGGTTTGTTCAGATCACCGAGGGTTTCATTATGAATCTTGATTCCTGGGTAATTAGGATTGTTCTTTAGGCATGGGGTAAAATTAGAAACATAGTCATAGGGTGGATCGAAGCATAAGCCTTGGGAATAAGGGTACTCTCCAGCTAGGAAGTGCTCGATATTGGAGTCCGAGTCCTCACTCAGAACTATGGGCTTTTTCTCATCATTTGGATTAGGTTTATTCTGGGCAAGTCTTGATATTAATCGAGCATTGTTTTTACCTTTTCTATTGACAGTAGGGTTACCCTTGACCTTCTTACTCACAGGCTTATTTATAGCCTCCACCTTGTCTATTATGATGTCAGGTAGGTCGATATCAGGGCCAACCGAGGGTTTGGAAAGGGGGAGTAGGACATGGAAAGGCACGGGTGGCCCGACCACAGTATCACTAACCACAGATTTGTCGATTTGGACAGACTCTGAATCAACAAAGACATTTCAAGAGAGAAAATCTTGCCAATTATCGTCATGAAGATTTAAATGGTGAATGACGATGAGTCTAATCAAGCCATGGTGAAACAAGTTGTTGTCAGCCTTCTCTCGTTTAAACCTATTAGCCATTTTGTAAATACTACACAGGAAGTAAAATGGCATGTTCAATGGATATCCCATGAAATTCATCAACAGTCGAAGGTGATAAAGAAAAACTAATCCATACCGACCCTCATAGGTCACAAATTGTTTAACCATTATCAAAAGATCATGCCACCTAGGTTTAAGTGTGGAAATAGGCATACCTTTGTCAGAGGATGTGACCTTTCATGATACAAATAGAAAAGGCCATGGCACCTCATCAACTTTAGAGTTTTTAAACCATTGCTGGCCCGTGGCTGATAATCCCGTGGCAGAGCTTCTGAAATATTCATTGAGTTCAAGTTGAATGTCGCCTACTTTAGCCCTACACCCATCAAAGTTAAGGGCAAATTGTTGTGCAACAAACAGATTGAAACCCTCGAACCTCTATACAAACGTGAGCCAACCACTATCCTCTAAATCCTTACAGACATTATCAAAGAGTAACAGAGCTTGACTACCATTCAGTTCTATTTGCTCCACCAGTGCCATAGTCAAGAGCACACGGTGAGCGATGTGAATGAGCCAGGGTTTGATTCACAGCACACGCAGGGGAAGAACCCTCACAAGCTTACCCGAAACTAGAAAAGGTGAAACAGGGATAGGGGTAGACATTAATGACATATCATGCAAAGGTGGTGGAGCTAGTTCATACATGAAAAACAGTCATAGCTAGAGTACAACCGCCGACGCAAATAACTATTCAACCCACTATTGTATAGGTTAACAATTATGCCATTCAATCAACCATTGAAATCAATGGTAAGTGGATTAAACATTCTTGTGAGCCATAATTTTACCATAGTTTTAAAACCAAACAAATCGAAACCAATACCAAGGGTTTGATTATGTGACATGTGTTGTATAGAATGATTTATACCAAGAGTTTAACCATAACACCAATGCATTTTTATGTAACCAATTTTCCATGTGAATCGATGAAAGAACATGTAAATCCATTAACCAATGCATCACAAACTCAATCACTCATGAAGTGAAAATGTATAATCAATCAAAGAAGGCCAAATGAATACAGGTCAAGGGTCTTTCCAACTATATAATGATGAGTAAATTGGAAACACAATGGGCATATCGACAAGGAAGATCGCAACAATTCAGTGACGATTTTAATGTGACTTTGAAAACCAGGTTTTTTCATGCTTGCAGTCGTGAAAACAAGAACAAAAGTAAGTGTGCAAATGCACATAAAAAAAATAGTGTCATTTTATTGAAGATATCGCGATAAAATCAAATTTTGCTAAGCACTGGTGAAGGCAGCTTATAAGAACATTAGAAAAATGTGAATTGGCTGCCAACAGGGTGTGGTCTTCAGTGCTAAATCCAATGCTAGTAGCCTCTGTTTATCTAATACTTCATCTTCATACTGTGTCAATAATATTTCCAAATCATTTATTCTGTAGAAACTTGGTGGTTCTTTGATTTCTATGCATATCCACCATACTATGCGGTCGATTCTTGCACATCTTCTCATGGATACTTCATGTAGTCTCTGCTGCCAGTTTTCTAACCTAGTGTTTGATTCTTTTGTGCATGAAGTAATGCTACACCAATTGAGTAGCTTGTTTTCTTTTGGGTTTATGTAATCCTCCTCGTGCGTAGTTGTTTTGTACAACTGGACGATCTCTTCTTAGTCCAGGAAAATGGGTTCTACCAACCTCTCCCCTTCTGATGGATCTAGTGGTGCTATGACTTTGTAATATCTGAATTCAAATGTCATTTTCCTTGTCTTCAAGTTAATTATGGGATGGTTATCAAACACCCAGTCCAGACCAAGTAGTGTCAGGTACAATGTTGTGCCATCTACTATTTCAATGACTTCAAATTCTTCTTTAGTCCACACTCCATCAAGATCTATTGTTACGCCTTTCAATATCCCTATTGGTAGGAACCTATGTTGGTTTTCTAGTTTTAATTGGACATTTGAGTATCCCAATGTTGCCTCTCCCATGCATTGCCAAGTTTTCTTGGGTAGCACATTCACTTCGGATCCTAGGTCCAGTATGATCTCTCCCATATTGAAATCCCCAATGTTAGCATTCAGTCTAGATTCCCTACTTGTTCTTCTTCTTGCGTGTAGATGATTGCCAGTTTTTGGTTCTAGCTTTCATTCTGTCTCGTTGTTACACTTCTCTTGGATGTTTTGCAATATTTTCGCAGATGAAGGATCACTTAACATTTTTATGCATGATTGCAAAAATTGTTTGATAGTGCTTACTTGTCCCCTGGGTGGAATTCTGTTGGTATGATCCAATGATGGCGGCATTTTGTATTCTGGGGCTTCATGGACTAGTTTCATAGTGGAAGTCAACGTTGTGTCCACCTTGTTATCACTCCAAGAAACCCTTTGTGGTTGCAGACCAAAGGTGCTTGGTAACTTGAGAAATTATAAATAATGAAAGGTTGGATCAATGGGATAACAGAAAGTAACTAATGAGAAGACAAATCACAATATAATCAAATGAAACAGTGCTCTCCAAGATTGGTTAGACAGTAAAATAGCTTTCAGTGGTGAAGAAAAGATTGTTCATAAACCAGTACGAAGTAGGGTCTAATAAACAACTAAGAAACTGATTATCATGTCATGAGCCAAACAATGGGATGACAGCCATTCAAGACTTGACAACAAGATAACAGTGCAGAAGAAATGTGGAAAACTGACACCAAAATGGAAAGGAACCTGTGATCTGTATTAGAAAATGAGAGTNTTAGTACAATAACCCAATGTGTATCCAGGACTGAACCTTCTCTTAGTCTTCAGAATGCATATTTATAGCCTCTTACAATCAGTTTCAGATCCTAAAAATATGGATCTGTTTTGCTAAAAATAGTAAAGAAAACTAATTTACATAAATGTAGAGATAAATCCTCAAAATATCTGTTCAAACAGTTGGTGAAGTGATGACTAGCC
>ML782505.1:251301-265230 GCA_009831015.1 Picea engelmannii
CAAGCAGATCAACATCGTAGTGAAAGAAGTTTTGAAGTAGGGGATTGGGTATTTTTAAGACTACAACCATACAAATAGATGTCCCTCAAGCAATCCAAGAAGGATAATAAATTATCACCAAAGTACTATGGCCCTTATAAGGTTTTGCAAAAGATTGGTACTATGGCATACAAATTGGAGTTGCCTGCATCTTCACGAGTACACCCTGTTTTCCATGTTTCATGCTTAAAGAAGGTTATAGGAGACAAGATCCTAGTTCAAACTATATTGCCAGAACTTGACGAGGAAGGAAAAATCATATTGGAGCCTGAAGCCATCACTGACAAAAGAAGTTGCCAACTGAGGAATAGATCCATTTCAAAGTATCTCATTAAATGGAGGAAACTACCGGCTGAAGATTCCACTTGGGAAGATGATTCTTTTATATAGAAGCATCCAGAGTTACTCAAGCGTTGTGTACAACACTTGTATCAAGGGGAGGGGCATGTTAAGCCCTAATATTGGCTCATTACCCCTTAATTGGGGCATATTAGATTAATAATGTTATTTTATTTATGTCATCTTTAGGTCATTAGTTGTAATTATACCTCCTAGTCTCCTATATATACCAAGGATACATTTTCATTTTGAATCATTTTGTACTTGAACATTTAAGTGGGGTAAAAGGAGGTTTCCCCCTCGAAGAGGCTTATTATATGAAATTCTCTCTTTTTCAAGGCGTTGAGTACTTTTTCTGAGGATTTTCTATGCTATATTGATATTTGGTTCTCAACATATCAGGAAGAATGTAACAAAAATGTTGTGCATAATCTTAGATGGAAGGCGTGACAAAGAAAAATTTTCTAAAATTTGTAGTGACATTCAAGAAGACAATCATGCAATGATAAATATTATTGATTTAAATAGGACTAATGGAGTCGATTGAAATAACATCCCATGGTTATTTAAAGAATATGAAAGAAATTTTGTAAAAGAGATCATTCGAAAAATTAGATTTCCAACAGGATTTGCTTCAAACATCAATAATATATTAACAAAGAAAGGTGAATTTGGCGGGTTAAAAACTCATGACTGGCATGCCTTCATCAAGGTAATTTCTTTCGTATATATGTTATGTATTGGTAAGAATCGATGTAATATTTTTAAATTTTGTAAATATATTGTTAATATGAAATCATAAATTTATTAATGTGCCATTGTTTTGTTACAGTATGTGCTACCTCTATCTTTGCCCGATAGCTTTGACAACAATGTAAAACAAGTTATATATGACCTTGGAAAATACATGAGGTAAATAACGACATACGAATTATATATTATTATTTATATGTAATAAAAATGTTGTAGAAGTTGTTGATGACATATGTTTTACTTGTAATATTCATGTATACAATATTGTCTTTGTTGAAACATATTTTGTTCTCGTAACATTTGTAGGTGGTTTTCATATAAAGAAATCCATAAGGAAGATACACAATATTGGTAGAGAGAAATTCCTCGTTTAATGTGTGCAATGCAAAATTATCTACCTCCAACATTTTTCAATGCGCAAGAACACTACCTCATACACCAAGTCGAGGAGATTGAATTGTGTGGACCTATACACACAAGGTCAATGTGGATGGTGGAGAGACACTTGAAGTCATTGAAGGCTTTAGTTAGACAAAGAGCACGTCTTGAGGGTTCTATGGTGGAGGGGTATATGGTATATCAAATTCTAATGTATATTAGCGATTATCTTCCTGATTTAGGGAGGAAAAGTAATATACATTGCATTTGGGGTGTCAATAATGTCAAAATATCTGAAGTGGAGGTCTTGGTCAGGAATGCTAAAATGAGGAAAGTTAAAGGTATTATATTATTTTATTTTTATCTATATTGTATTTCTTCAATTTATATTATACCTCCATCAATTATTATTATTCATTATCCTTACTAATTTATATTTTTTTTATTGCAGCTAGTCGAGTGTGGGATGCATTACATTTATACATTACTAACAATCTTGATTGGATGAAGCTATGTATAGAACAATGTGAACAACATGATTGTAGGTTATCATGGGAAGGGGTGGCTACATTAATTAAAAGAGCTCATCGTAATGAAGATCACAATCTTATGCAGAGGGAGATTGATTTAACATATTGTTTAAAAGATAAACAAGTAAGCATATAAAATTTTCTCGCACTTTCTGTTATTATACAAAATGTTGATGTATTATTTTTTAATATTTATTAAGTTTAAATACGTTTATTAATTATTAATTTAATTTGTACTTGTCGAGAATATTGCAGTTGAAGAACCACAAAGCTATGTGGTATACTCGTAAAAATTTTTGCATCAAAAGGGTGGATGACATGAAGAAAACTGTTGATTCAGGGATAACTGCAGTGTTTCAAGTCACTAATGTTTCTTCTAGAAGTGACAAACATACAAGACTAACAAAAAATATATATTATGGATATTTGGATGATATAATCGAGTGTGAATTCAAATCCTTCAAGATAATTTTGTTTGAGGTCAAATGGCATTGTTTACGGATAAATGAACGTGATCCTAAAAGAACTATTATTCAACATGACAATGGTTTTACCATGGTTAATACAAGGACATTTGAGCCAGGTCTAGAAATTTATGTTTTTCCCAGCCAATGTGAGTAGGTATTCTATTGCGAGGTTCCTGATAAACTAGGTTGGTCATTTGTTTTTAGATATGATCCAAGAGGAAGGTCTGTAAAGTATAATGTACCGAAAGAAGATGATATTCAAGAACTAGAAGGTGATACAGAGGAACATGAAGAGGTAGACCGTGTATCATCAGATGACGAAGTCGAAGAAGTTGATCGACCATATGATGTAGATGATAATGTTCTCAATGACACTATATTTGATGATGATATTATGGAAAATTATGACAGTACTGATGATGATGTTGATATGGCCAATCCATTCGAGGATGATTCTGAAATACCAGATGATGATACAGAATATAATGAGTTGGATGAAGAAGACGATCAATGATATTCCTACATGTGGTGAGTGATTTGCACTATAGATCTCTTATGTTTTTTTTCTTTCACGTAATCTTAGTGTCGTTTTTAATTATAGTTGTTGAATCTAGATAGATTGGGTATTAGGGAAATGATAATGTTCATGATGAATATGATATTGAAGATGTTGAGTTTGATGAAGAAGAAGATGAATGGTATATAGATGTATGTGTTTTATATGATGATCTTTATATGTTTTTATTTTGTATAATATGTTATTTTACATGTTCTTTATTATTTCAAATTGGGTATGGGGAAATTGAGAGTGATGTGAGGGGGGGGGGATAATTATATCTTCCACTTTCATGTGGATGCTGTTTTTTATTAGAGAATGAATTATTCTCAGAACCAAGAGAAGCTCATGAAAACCAAGGTTTTCTCATGGCACTTGCTAAAGGTGCGTGCAATTGGAAAAACTAACAACCCAAAACTAAAAGGGATCAATACATAGACTGCCAATGAGAGGTGATATAGACGTGTTGTGTAGGAATAGGCTTAGCACCTTCAAAATTATCATTCTCCAAATATCTTATACAAATTTTACAAGGAAATTGTACTAGGACTAGACACAGGCAACAATGACCTGTGAATGGGGCCAACGTTGATATTTTTTCAAACTGTTTCTGAATGCATTGAAATTTGACATGGATAGACTATTCACATGCCTTAACGACATGGGAGGTTTTTTGGATTCAAATTTTACTCACACACCCAATTTCTTCCATCATCAATTCATCATGTAAAACATAAACCCTAATTTAGTGGAGTATTCGATTTGTTCCCAGTGAATGGATGCTCATTAGTCAAGTTGAAGTCCTTGCTTACAATAGTCATTTAGTGCCTACCTATCATGGGTTGGTCTAGTTAACATCTCTTTTTTCCATTTGGTGCCCATGATGACCCTTTCTTTTATTACCAAGAGCCCCATTAGCCCCACCATGACTTTTAGTTCAAAATACACGGACCGTCAATGAGAGTTGATTTGGACATGGTGTGTAGGAATAGGCCTAGCACCTTCAAAATTATCAATATCCAAATATATTATACAAATTTTAGAAGGAAATTGTACTAGGACTAGACACAGGCAACAATGAATTGTGAATGGGGCCAACGTTGAATTTTTTTCAAATTGTTTCTGAATGCATTGAAATTTGACATGGATAGAATATTCGCATGCCTTAATGACATGGGAGGGTTTCTAGACTCAAATTTGACTCACACACCCACTTTATTCCATCATTAATTCATCATGTAAAACATAAACCCTAATTTAGTGGAGTATTTGATTTGTTCCCAGTGAATGGATGCTCATTAGGCGAGCTAAAGTCCTTTATTACAACAGTCATTTAGTGCCTACCTATCATGGGTTGGTCTATTTAACACCTCATTTTTCCTTTTGGTGCCCATGCTGACCCTTTCTTTTATTCTCAAGAGCCCCATTATCCCCACCATGACTTTCATTTCAAAATGCACAGACTACCAATGAGAGGTGATCTAGCCATGGTGTGTAGGAATAGACCTAGAACCTTCAAAATTATCATTCTCCAAATATCTTATACAAATTTTATAAGGAAATTGTACTAGAACTAGACACAGGCAACATTGACCTATGAATGGGGCCAACATTGAAATTTTTTCAAATTGTTTCTGAATGCATTGAAATTTGACATGTATATACTATTCTCCTACCTTAATGACATGGGAGGGTTTCTGGACTCAAATTTGACTCGCACACTCACTTTCTTCCATCATCAATTCATCATGTAAAACATAAACCCTAATTTAGTGGAGTATTCAATTTGTTCCCAGTGAATGGATGCTCATTAGGAGAGTTGAAGTCCTTTATTACAATAGTCATTTAGTGCCTACCTGTCATGGGTTGGTCTATTTAACACCTCTTTTTTTCCATTTGGTGCCCATGCTGACCCTTTCTTTTATTCCTAAGAGCCCCATTAGCCCCACCAGGACTTTCAGTTCAAAATACATAGACTGCCAATGAGAGGTGATATGACTGTGGTGTGTAGGAATAGGCCTATCACCTTCAAAATTATAATTCTCCAAATATCTTATACAAATTTTACAAGGAAATTGTACTAGGACTAAACATGGGCAACAATGACCTGTGAATGGGGCCAAAGTTGAAATTTTTTCAAACTGTTTCTGAATGCATTAAAATTTGACATGGATAGACTATTAACATGCCTTAAATACATGGGAGGGTTTTTGGACTCAAATTTTACTCACACACCCACTTTCTTCCATCATCAATTCATCATGTAAAACATAAACCCTAATTTAGTGGAGTATTCAATTTGTTCCCAGTGAATGGATGCTCATTAGGCGAGCTGAAGTCCTTTCTTACAATAGTCATTTAGTGCCTACCTATCAAGGATTGGTCTAGTTAACACCTCTTTTTTCCATTTGGTGCCCATTAGCCCCACCATGACTTTCAGTTCAAAATTGTGTGCTTCCTTCTCATCTATTTTTTAGTTATTTCCCTATGGGATCTTATTATCTTATTATCACATTATCTTATTATCTTATTATCATATTATATTATTATCTTATTATATTATTATCATATTTTCACAATTTACAGAATTAAAACAAGAGTTCTTAGGATAGTCTTAGGTCTTTGAGGAAAAAACATTAATAATACATGGCAATAGGATGGGGAAAAAATGGTAATCTAGGGATCCATCATATTATTATATAAATCAATGTATTACTCGCATTTGATATGTAAAGAAAAAATATAAGTGTTCCACATTTTTCTCTAGTGCCTCAAAGAGATGATACAAAATACAAGGAGGGAAACCATTAGCCTAATGATCCCATCATGGGATTGTAAAACTACTCATTTGTGATCAATTATAAAGATACCCACACACAGTTTCATGATATAGAATCCTATTACTGAGTTATGAATAGTTTACAACCCTATAAATTATTATATATGTGGACACACACCCTACATTAGAGATAAGAAAGAAAAATGAGTGTGGACAAGGTTGGCACTAGCACTAAAAAGAAGAGAACAATAGTGAAGAGAATAGAGAAGGGAGAGCATGGGACTCAATGTATAGAAATTAAGGATATAATTGAAGATATTTCTACCACATTATTGGATATAGGGGGATCATCCCATATATAAACCCCCTTCCTCTAGATCATAAAAGAACAATAGTGGTAAGAAATATAAAAATAAATAATCCAAAGAACTCATTCACCTGGCCCTACACCAAGCATGGAAGATACCTAAGATCTTACTAATATGGGAATTGTTGGGACAAGTACATATGACTTACTATATATACTCAAGGAAGTGAAGGTATAAATCATGAAGTGAATAACTGTAGTTGAATACAATAGAGAAGTAGTTATCCCATTAACATAGTGTGAGAAAGTAATTTCCAATCTATGAGAAAAATATCATATTTTAAAATTGCAACATATGGATATGATCAAGCAATCAAAGAATCAAAATTTAACCTTAAGAGTGTTATAAGAGAGGCAGATACATGAGACTGAAACAAGAGTTGAAAATATTGTGATCTTTGATTGATTTGAAAATATTGTGATCTGTGATATTGTGATGTTTGAAAATATTGTGATCTTTGAGTTGAAAAGATAAATTGGATTGGACTAAGGTTCAAGTTCCCCCATTCTCCTACACTCCTCTCCATCATGGAAATCTATAGGAGATATAGACATAGAGAGGGAAAATAAGAGATGGAGTACAATGGAAAATGAAGTAGGTAATCATGACAAAGATGCCATTACACATTTTAAGGAATATAACCTTAGAGAGATATGTAGAGATTAGAAGCCCGATGATGAGGGGCGATCCAAGAACAATACCAATTTTGAATTTGTTTCTTTTTTTTGTACTGATACATGCAAACTTTCAGTTGGTGGGTATGATGGACCCCTAGATTCAAAAACGAACAATTCCCCTTGCCACTGGATAGCAGGTTACACTGTGTTGAAGTTGGGGCCTCTAGATCCTTCCTTCGATATGAATTCAAAAATGAAGAAGCCCCTTGCCATTGGACAATAGGTTATGCTGTGTTGAAGTTGGGGCCTCCAGTTCCTTCTTTCAATATGAATTCAAAAACGAAGAATCCCCTTGCCACTAGATAGCAGGTTACGCTGTGTTGAAGTTGGGGCCTCCAGTTTCTCTGGATCCAATGATCCATAGTTTTTTTCGATGGCCATAGCCCCATAAAATGTCCTACTAACCCTCTTTCTACTAATTCTAGGGCAATCTTGATGGTTTTTTCCTATGACAATGCTATTTCCAGGATAACATCTAATTTCTTGATGAATTTTGGGACTTCAGGGGGGGGATTTTCCTACCTTGGTTGTTGATGAGCTTCCTGAAAGCATCATCAACAGAGAATGGAGGTGGGGGGGAGACGACTCCCTACCCATAGGTGCACTCATGTCATCCTTGCTTGGATGCTCCTACCATTGTAGCTCCTCCAAACCCTAGTGTCATGAATTTTTTGTGTTCTGATTAAAACAATCTTTGTTGAAAATAACCGAAGATTTACCTATTCTTTATGTTAACCAAATTATGCAAATTTTTTTTCAATGATTATATATATAAATTGTTTTTCAATGATTATATATATATATATATATTATAAAAACAAAAAACAAAAAAAAAACAAAAACAACATTTAAAAAAAACGAAAATGAAAATTGCGCTCATAATTTTTGAGCTGGCTCCCGAATAGCTGCATGCGGTCTGCACACACAGAGTGGAGGAGAAGGAGAAGGAGGGAGAGGAGGGGAAAAAAACCATGGTAAGTCTACTTCTTCTTCCAAGATACCAAAACTTATTGTTTTTGGTGTCTTTTAAGTGCCTGAAATTGTACATTGACATTAAATTTTCCTAAAATTTTCTCTATTGAAATTAAAATTTCCTAAAATTTCCTCTATTGACATTAAAATTTCCATACTATGAATATTTCAAAGACACCCACTTCCATTATTGCAAATGTCTCCTCTAGGTCATCCTTTTGAATGATACAATATCCATACACCATGAATAGTGTTTGGAACTGATTTCTTACCATCATTTTGGGGTTTAAACCCTAAACCTAATTTGGGGTTTAAACCCATGATTAATAGTCCATTAATACCCTATCAATAGTTAAATAACCTTATTTCAATAAGAGCCACTCTAGACCCAATTCAGAGGGTTTGTGTTTTTAGTCCAAGCATTGGGGTTTATTTTTTGTCAAAAACAACTTTTGAAATGGGGGTGTTGGAGCACATAATTTGAATCTTGTATTAACCCTATGGGGTTAATACACTATATTGTTCTAACCTGGCACCTTACAACAGTTGTAAACAAATTTTTTTAGGTTGATTGATTTGTATGGATGTGTCCCCCTCCCTAGCAAAGAAAGTGAATGTGTCCGTGTAGTTACAAAAGAAATGACAACTTCTAATTAGTGCAACTTGTAGTTAAACTATAAGACATTACAAATTTTCATGGAGGCATTGAACTTGTCCATGTTCTAGACTTAAGATACAATCCTTACTAATATTACAAGTATATTAATCAAAATATTGAAATGAACTGAGAATATAAGAGAGAACATTTATTAGTAAAATGAGCACACCAACACAAGGAATGACAATATGTACTATGGGAAACCTAATTTGGGAAAAACCAACAAGAAAATGAGCAATGCACCTTGTTGTTTACAAATAAGCATGGAGTCACTATGGAGTTACAATAAATACTATCACTGGTGGTTCAACCCCCCTAAATGTACTTTTTTAAAAGTGCATTTAGGGGGGTTGAACCACCATAGAACAAAAAACTAATTTGGGGTTTAAACCCATGATTAATAGGCCATTAAGACCCTCTCAATAGGTAAATAACCTTATTTCAATAAGAGCTTCTTTAGACCCAATTCAGAGGGTTTGTGTTTTTAGTCCAAACATCGGGGTTTATTTTTTGTCAAAAACAACTTTTGAAATGGGGGTGTTGGAGTGCAAAATTTGACTCCTGTATTAACCCCTTGGGGTTAATACACTACATTTTTCTAATTTGTCACCATACAACACTTGTAAACAAAAAATATTAAGTTGATTGAGTTGGATGGATGTGTCCCCCTCCCTAGCGAAGAAAGTGAATGTGTCCATGTAGTTATAAAAGAAATGACAACTTCTAATTAGTGCAACTTGTAGTTAAACTATAAGACATTACAAATTTGCATGGAGACATTGAACTTGTCCATGTTCTAGCCTTAATATACAAGCCTTACTAATATTACAAGTATATTAGTCAAAATATTGAAATGAACTGAGAATATAAGAGAGAACATTTATTAGTAAAATGAGCACACCAACACAAGGAATGACAATATGTACTATGGGAAACCTGATTTGGGAAAAAACAACAAGAAAATGAGCAATGCACCTTGTTGTTTACAAAGAATCATGGACTCACTATGGAGTTACAATAGATACTATCACTTGTGAAAAACTTCTATAAGGTATTTTTCTACCTTTGTTCTATTCAAATATAACAATCATTTTCTCTAGTCATCTATATTACAACTGCCCTCTTCAACATTTGTTGTATCGAGGGAACCCAATGCTTCTGCATATAAGATAAATCCTTTTCACCATATAACCTACTCACTAGCATGATGGAATCCCTCATGGGTTCTCATAAATTAGAGGTGGGCTACAAATTAGATGGGAAATTCTAAATTATTCCTTCTATCTTCCCACATAATTTTGGCCCAACACCTACCCAAAATATTGAGTGAAGAAATACTTTGTGTTTTCTCAGAGGTTTGGCTCCAACCCTAGATGCAAAATTATTACATGTCTAGTTATCTTTTCAATGTTTATATTTAGCTATACTATAATATGAATATCGTTGGACTAATGTTTCCTTCTCCCTTGATGGAGTGTAGGTACAACCAAATATGTATCTATCAGACCTATCATCCAACTCGAGCGATTAAATTTTGAGAGGGGAAAGGGAAAACATATCCAACACATGTTACAAGGCGAAATCAACTAGAGGTGAAAAGGTCAGAAGAAAGTTTGGTAGGTGCATGAAATTCTTTCTTGTTGAAGGAGGATCATGCTCTTATGATGATGAGAGCATAGGGGACATCGAGGTTACCTTGAGGTATAGAAACCTACTGAAACAATGGGTACCCAAGGAACTGCCAGAGTTGGACACTGACTTCTGTGTTAATGACATAATGTATCACATTGCTCCGTCATCCATCCATGGCCTTGGTTTATTCTCCATGGACAACATAAAGGTAAAATATGGAGGATTAGTTGAATTGTTTGAGTATGTTGGACCATGTTACACTTATGGAGTATGGTTGAGGCTGGTCCAATACATGCCTATTATGCAGAGATACACACTCGCTGCAAATTATATACAGCTGAAAGACAATAATAAAAATAAAGGAGCGACTATGTATATTGATGGAAGGCCAAAGGCATTGGGGAATATTGCAGGTCTTATAAACAATACAAGGCCTGGGACAACAAGAAAGGAACCCAATTTCATTTTTGAGGAGCGTGAAGGTAATAGGATATTTGTATGTGTGGTGAAAACAATAACGATAGGCGAAGAGCTGCTGGTTGATTACAATCTGAATCGAGTCGACCCAAGAACATCTTCTTTTGATACGGTACAAAACCCATTATACCCAAACTTAAAAAGGGATTACTTAATTTGTGAATGTTTCATTTGTGATGAAATTTTATTTTATTTCTGAAATATTTTACTTTTAGGCATATTTTTCATTCCTCTACACTTATCCCTCTAACATCAAGTGTTCTTGTATCTTCACACAAGCATAGAATGACCTAAAAATTTTCAGTCAACATTTACAATCTTGGGTTACCTCATTCCATCCCTCTCTTATCTTACCTACAGTTGCCCAACCATAATATCACCAATTCATGGATAGAATGAAGCATGTGCCTCTTATGTTAACTTTGAACAACTAAAATGGCATCTACAATACATTTTAGAGGGTGCATTATCAATCATTTGAAAGGTTTTTATGTTATCTAAAATGGGGTGTTAGAATATGTTTTCCTAGTTTGGGAGATATAATCACTAGAAGCACCAAAACTCTATAACACGGTGACGCTACCTCTCTCTTGAGTTTCAACATGTATTTTCTTTCTCCATGGGCCATGATAAAACAATTTCCTTATACTGATGGAAATATAGTTTTGATACCTCATATGGATCTTCAACAAAATTTGATTTTGCTTCTTGTAGAAAACGTTATGAATGAAATGTTGGGAGAGGTCGCTTACCCCAAGAATCACAATATTGAAATTTAAATCAAGACATAAAATAACACATACAATACTCAACAAATTGATAACAAAGTTCATTTATATGGTCAACATCTTTGAGTCTGTTTCAATTGAGAAACCTATCCATTCAAAAGGATGCAAAGTATTTTATTACATTAGAATGGTCTTCAAACTGCAACATAAAATAAAACATAAAAGGTTTCCAAGATGACAATCTCGGTGAGAAGGACCAGAGTTGATCGATCCCAGAGCTAATCGCGTCAATAGAAGCAAACCTTGAAACCACCAATTGTGAAGATTGAAAACAAAGATGGCCAAGGCTTGGCCTTTACATTCCAATAAATTGTGAAATCCCCCCCTCTTGCATCTGGTCACTTTCTCTCTTATATCATTTCAAATATTGTGGTTAAAGGAACTTATCCCTTGTGATGAAATTAGAGGTTCAAATTCCTCCAAATCTTCCATATTTGACCTTCATGAAGTTATCCCATATTTCTTGGGATTTGGATTGCACCCTTGAATCTGTAATGCACATCTGTTCTAATGGTTTGGGATTCAAGCCATCCTTTGGCCCCATTCAAATGATCTTGGAAAAAAATTCAACCCACTTTGCCTCATTTGTTTGCAACACCCAAAAGGCTCCTTTCCATTACATCCAAGGAACATGGGAATTTAAGACAATGTTATAGACCACAACATTCAGTTCAAGCCAAGGATCTCAATGTATAAATTCCACATTATTAGCTTGGAAGGACACACATCACATGAAATACATCCAATGCTTCTACCGACCTCCTCACCTTTTCAAGAACATAAATCAATGTTGTATATACATACCTCCATTGCAAGCCATTATGTTGCACTAGATGGATTGTAAATGTTATCATAGAATAATTATACACTGAGAATCTCAACTATTACAATGCAACAAAAATAACAAGATCTAGAAATATTAACCATGCACAGTAGACACAAGAACACAAGAATTTATCCTAGGAAAACCAACCTTGGAAGAAAACCCAACAACATTTCTTATAGAAGAATCAATTCCAGAGTTTACAAGTTTATCACCATCAAAATAGACCAAGAGATATCAAAGAGTCACCTCCCTAGCCTAGCGCAAATCTTAAGAGGTAGCACACAAGATAGAATACCAAGAACTTCAATTTGCAGCGAATTTTACCCCAAATTTTACAAAACCCATTATACCCAAACTTAAAAAGGGGTTACTTAATTTGTGAATGTTTCATTTGTGACAAAATTTATTTTATTTCTGAATGTTCCATTTGCTAATTTTTTCTCGATGTTTCATTTCCAAATATTTGCTAATTTGTATGTGTGAATGTTTCATTTGATAATATTTTCCAATATTCCATTATTTCAATTATTGTTTTTTCAATATTTCTTGCACGTATTAACATTCTTCTTGAAATTGTGCCAAAGTGGTGATCAGGGCAAAGGCCCTGAGCGTGGAAAAAGCATTGATCGGGACAAAGGCCCCATTCCTAGCACCGCATCGACCGAAAATGATGAATATATAAGCGATGAAGAGATATTTGAATCTAGAGACCCCTTGCATACAATATAATTGTTCCTAAGAAAGGCCAATAGGGAATTCTGGGATTTGGTCGTTGTTGGTCTGGAAACTGCTGAGGATTTCCAAAGGATAGCTGAATCACGTGTTAAGATAGCAAATTATGGGGTAAGTCATGTCATCTAACAATATCAATTTTTGGTTTTAAATTTTGTAATTTGATATATGCAATTAACACATATTTCTCACTGTAGAATTTTGTGAGATCAATGAGAGGGGAAGGGGAAGGTGTTATCCACATTTTTGGTTATCAAGATGATATTATGATTATGTCATGATGATGGAAGATCAAACTCTTCATTAAGAACATTTTCCTGAAGAAGGTTACACTTGTCATTTTCTCAAAATCACATTTTTGTGCATATATACTCGCCTGCGAAAATCCTTCATTCCCGCAGGCTGCATTCAGCTTGACTGCGGACTTTCCGCACTGTCTCAATGGTTAGGGTGCGGACATGTTTCTAAAGGAAGAAAATGAATAAGTTCTCGATCCTTCTAGAAGGAATCTTCTAGAAGGGTGAGTTGGAGTTCGAATGGTTGGCAAAATACTGGCTTTCCAGATATCTTGGGATCATTCCCTATCCAAGTAACTAATCAATCTTCTCCTATATATTGAGGAGATTACTTATGGGAACAAGGTTAAGCACAAATAAGAAGAACTAGAGAAGCATAAGAAAGCTAGCAAGAGATTTATTGGATAATTGGTGCAAGACTGTATGGAGGATTGAAGCTACAACAGTAAGAGACTACAAGTAATCATATGTGGTTGAACTTCTTCATGCATGAGCAAGTGTGTGTGTCAGAGATAGGAGCCATTGAAAGGAGATCTACGACATCAAGGCTCAGGTTGTATATTTATCTTTCAGTTAATGCAATACATGAATATGTCCCTTTCCCATAATGATGATGTCATCTTATTACATGATTCCTTGATCACATGTATAGACTAGGTATT
>ML782505.1:277406-303897 GCA_009831015.1 Picea engelmannii
TATATATATATATATATATATATATATATATATATATATATATATATAACTAAATGACCATATGAGGCAACAAAGTTTAGGTTTTCATCACCATTTCCAAGAAAATAAAGCAAGAAATCACCATAACTATAGCTAGAAGCATA
Source organism: Picea engelmannii (assembly GCA_009831015.1). NCBI lineage: Eukaryota > Viridiplantae > Streptophyta > Pinopsida > Pinales > Pinaceae > Picea > Picea engelmannii. The sequence goes on from ML782505.1 coordinate 277,550, forward strand.
ATGGTAGGGACCCAAATTTGGATTCTCCTAAAACGTTGATACCTAGTGTTTGATATGTAAATTCAACCTCTCTTTTGTTTTCAAGTATTCTATTTATCATGCAAGGACTTGTGTGAATTTGGGAGAATGCTATGAAATCAATTCAAGGACTTGCACCTCTAGGATGATGTCCATATTGATAATGATTTTTATGAGGGAAATGCCTCATGAACCAAGGGATCACAAAGACAAGAATGGTGATAATCCATAATACAAAAATCACATAAGCATCTCTAAACAATGTTATTATCAAAGAAAGGAAAAATATTATCGTCTCAATTTGAAGACTTGCACCTCAAAAGTAAATTCTAAAATATCAAAATTTTAGATAAAAATAATACTTCATAAACCACCTCTATTTCAAAATTTTTATCTGTGTAAATTTATTCACAACAAACACATTCTATATACACAATATTCCCTAACTTTACCTTCTAAAATATTACCCTAAAAAGTAAACCATATTTTATCATATTTTACGTAGAAAGTTGTAGCTATTGCTTTTGTTTATAGTTCACCTAAACTCATTCAATGCCTCCCATACATCTAATATCCTCATGTAACATTGGCATTTGTTCTTTTCTTTAGAATATCAATGACAGGTTCTCCTAACTACCTAAATTATGGTATGGGGTATAGTAGGAGGGGGACTTGAACTTCAACCCTATCCACTAGGATATGTTCACCCTGAGACTTTCAATATATGAATCAACTCTATGGAGAATTGTCTTGTGTCCTAGTAGTGAGTGTGTCTCTCTTTACCATAGCTTCTATGTTAGTGTTTGTCACCTCGAATCTATATTCCTCAGTACCTCATTTATGGAGGTGTTGATGAGTTTTTTGCAACCTCCAAGTGTCTTCTCTCCAAAATTGGGTAGGCATATGGATCTTAGGTGAATGTGATTTTTCCATACCTTAATTGGCCTGTCCCCTTATACTCTTATCTTCAATTCTACTATAATCTCTTTCGGCTCATTTTATTTTGTAGTTCTGAACCTCATAGTTTCATTCTAGAACCCATACTTAAATGCTCATATTTACACACCCCCAACATAGGGGTTTGGTGACCTCAATATTTGTTGCAACACCTAGTTGTGTAGGTAAGGTTTGCAAAGGAGATTTATCCTTTTAGGGGTGATATCAAAATATAATTCACAAAATTTCCAAGGGTTTTGGAAATCCATCTTCATAAGAGATATGTATCATTCAATGTTAAATTTGTACCATTTCTCTTTTAAGTATAAAGCATAGACCCTAGCAAGTGGTCTATGTGCCAACATTTTGTAATATTGTTCAATAATCTCCTCACATACATATGTTAATATTGCAATTTCCTAATCCTTTTTTGTAGTTTCTTGCATTTGTTTTACTAGGTCAATTTTTATCTTGGTATTTTCATTACTAAGGACTTCTAAATTTTCATTAAAATCTATTGAGCTTAAAGAAAATTTATCTTCCAGCTAAGTGATTACTTGGTTATGCTCAATGACAAAAACAAAGTTCTCACCTTTGGATTCTTCTTATTTCTTCCATTGCTACTTCAAATTGAGCAATCAACATCTGTCTCATAAAAAATTTAACTAAATTTGTGTTCACAATGTGTGTTAGAATCCTCTTTTGCAGCCTATTCAAACCATATCTCCTTATCCTTTTCGGAATATGCTCAATAACATAACTACTCTTTTCATGTATCACAAGTGTCTTTTCATCAACAAGGTTGTTGATTTCTTCTTTTCCTTTAACAATTGGAACCCCTAATAGGGTGGTAGGATCTTCTTGCTATGGGGAATATAGAATATCAAATGGATCCTTAGCTTGGGTTAAGGTATTTTCCTTTGCAACCCTAGAAATATTTGATTCTAGTTCCTAATCTATTGAGTAGATATCCTCCTACTCCTTCTTCACACTCTACTACTTCTTATGCAATAGTTGATATAGGCTCTGTAGCATCCATGGATTCTTCAGCTACTAGTGTTGGCACATGTTCTAAATAATGTGATGACTCTTCAATACATCGTTTTGATGCTGCATTTTCTTCAGGATGGATAATGAACATGTCCCATGTGACATATGGTTGTATTCTTCATAATTCATCGAAAACAAATAGCTTAATAAATCCATGGTGTGCTACAGTTGCTTATGTTCTCGATTGGACTTCTATATCCATCCTTTGGACAATCTTCATTAAGTAATACGGAATGCCAATGATCCTCCAATGTCTTTAATGTTCCAAGATCTTAAAACTTTGTGCCAACCTAAAAACCTCGAATTACGATGGAATTTTGTGCAACTGTTGATCAAAATCTATAGTAATTGCATTGATGTATCCAATGAGTATGCCAAATAATTCCATACATATTGTTTGTTGGAATATATGCTACATGTTAGGATTACTTTGTATTAAATCCATATCTATAGGCTCTCGTATGTTCAATGTTCCTTCCGTGATTTTTTGTGAACTCCACAGTTGATTTTCACTTCTACAATAATGAACACTTTGTGAAATCTATTACCTATTTCTTAACACGTTCCTTGCTACTACATTTGGCCAACATTTTCAATATCCATAGTGATATTATAAGTCGATGATTCACACTAATTTCTCATTCATGGAAAATATGTTTTAGATTTGTTACTATGGTGGAGGGTTGGTGAATCTTCTACATCCATAACTGCTCATTATTAGTTACCATTATTCACAAATTGTTTATGGAGTGATCAACAATTAATTCAGGTAATAAAGAATCAATACATATGATTAAGAATTTATTAGATTGATGAAGGTATTAAAGCCATTATTTATGTTTTTCACCCAAAAGTAACTGTCTTCATTTCTAATTGTATTCATTTCCTTCAAAATTGGTGCCACAGGTCGGCCTGTTAGCTGATGAATTGATAGGGGGTTCATACCATCAGTATCAGTCACTCCATAGCCATATTTATAAAACATTGAATCCCTATCGCAATAAGGATTTCCTTAATAGAAGGCCCTTCCATACAATCTACCTTTTTAGTCAATGTCAGCTCCCAAAACAAAATTGGTAATCTCATCAACATCTACGCTTGAAAATGACTTCAAGAAAAAATTTGGTGTTCTCAATTTAATCACGATCCTTTAATTGATTTAAAAATTGTAATTTCCTGAGAATTTTTTAATTCCCTTGGTGGGTTGGTAATTTTACTAGTTTTAAAATTGAAATTGTATGAGCTGACTTCCTTGGCATTATTTGTTTCACTCCTTTAGACTAGCACTTGGTCGTTGTTTGACATTATGATAATTGTTGTTCAACTATGATTTGACACTCCTGGATGACGTTTCTCCTCAATGACACCCTGTAATGAGCCAACCATGCCTCTTGACAAATTGGATTTGAGTGTGTGACATAATATTTGTGAAACCATAAAAATTTGTCCTTCCCTTCTAGCGTCCTATTGCAACAACAAGTTTCTTACTGGAAAAAACTTTTAATGTGCAACAATTGTCCACATTTTCTTCATCTTTTAACATGATGATACAACACCCAGGTACTAAATTTGAAGGTACTGTTCAAAATTCAAGATTTTAAAGGCTGCAAAATACATTGTCTGAGATGACAACAACAATTTGAAATCTTCTTTGATGTTTTTAACTTCTTCCTACCAAAACCAAAGTGAAAGAAACCAATGCCATTTGAGGAGACCACATATAGCTGAAGTTTTTGAATATTATTGAACTTCCGATTGAAATTTGTGTGCGAGAGCCAAGCAATTTTGTGTGTAACTGAGCAATCTATGGGATATTTTGTGTGTTGTTGAGAAACACACCCCGAGTTGATACTGTTTGATTCACTGCATTCCACACCATCACCATAATCCCACCATAAACACCATTTCCTTTGTTGGATAGCGGAAGAAAAACATAGCATATAAGAGAGCATAAAATAAGCAAGATGAAACACACATTAAACCAAGGATATCATTCATACAATTGACATAGTGATTTATGTGGAAACCCAAATCAGGAAAAAACCACAGGTAATGATTATCGATATTCTTCTTATTCAAGGGAGAACTACAATATCCTTCTTAGGCATACAATCATCCTCTCCTCACACACTCGTTGCTCTGCTCTATTCCTGTGTGAATGGCATAATTTAGTTTTTTAAAAAACCCCAACATTGGTCGCTCTAGCGACTAACATGTTTGTCGCTTGTATTTCCATTTGGTTGCAAACACCAACATTGGTTGCTCTAGAGACTAAAATGTTAGTTGCTAGAGAGACGAACATGTTATTCGCTTGTATTTCCATTTGGTCGCAAACTAGGTCACTTGGTCTCTCTAGAGACTAACTGATCCTCCTTTGTTTGACATTTTTAACTTTAGGTTTGGTCTCTCTAGCGACTAATATTCGTCGTTCTATTGACTCAGAGTGGTTTATTGACTAAGTTTTCCAGGGTTGTCTTGGTCACTCTTGTGAATAATATTAGTCATTCGATTGACTAATATTCATCACTAGCCGAACTTTTCCCTATTGTGAATAGGCTTATTTTCCTGGTCGCTAGACCAATGAAGATCCATGTGTATCCACTAGACTAACAAATGGATTCTGACGAAAAAAAAACATATTGGTTGCAAAAACAACCCTATGCTGACGAAACTTCGTCTCTACTTCATCGCAAAAATGTTAAAATTTAATAGTGGTGGATGGTGTTGTTTATGAAATGTGTTCCTTGGTCGCTCATCAAAAATCTTGGGCACCCAAACCTAGTAATTACATGTTCAAATAAGAAGCGTGCATTTGTCTCTGCATTGTAGTCTTTTACTGGTGCGACTTCCTCCCACCTTGTTAGGTATTTCATTGCGGTGATGATCTATCTTGCCCCTATTCTTTTGGTTGGTGGGTTAATTGGTCCCACAAAATCTATTTCTAGTTTGCCAAATTCCTTTAATGTCGCTTGCAGTCATAACGACATCTCATCCCTTCTGTTGGGTTTTCCTACCCTTTGACACACATCTCATCTCCGACAGTACTCTTTTGAGTCTTTGTGAATTGTTGGCCACCATAATCCTGTGCGGAGTACCTTCTACATGGTAGTTTTTCTTGCATAGTGTCCTCCTGCCAATCCCTCGTGGGATTCTGCTAAAATTCTTGGTCATTCGTTCTCTAACACATACCTTCGTAAAATGCTATATGTGCCCATTTTATATAGATGTCTTGTGATCAACTGATAGTCGGCTGCGTGAACTACTAGATTCTTCTTCTGTGCATTGGTGTATTCTTCCAGTGTGGTACCTGTGCTCAAATACTGGATTATCTCTATGAAGTAGTCATCAACAATCTGTATTGAGAATAACTAGGCATCCAAAAATTTGTCTTCTAAGTTCCTGAGTTCTTCTCCATTTGTGACCCCTGATAGGTGGTCAAGTCCTGTATTCAATTTTTCTGGTTTGATTATTACTTCAAAGTCAAATTATTGAAATAACAGTAACCATCGACAGATTATCCCCCCCAACACTGGCTTGTTGACTAGGTATTTCAGGGCTGAATGATCTGTAAATATCTAAAAAAAATTTCCCAGTAGGTAGTGTCTGAACTTCTACAGTGCGTAAACCATAGCTAGGCATTCTCTTTCCATCATGTTATAATTATGTTATGAGTGTGATATTTTTCTACTTGTGATCGCTATCGAGTGATCCAAGTCTCCTGCTCCTGGCTATGCTAAGATAGCTCGAAGTGATATCCCTGATTCATCTACATGCACATGGAATGTCTTTCCCTAGTCTGGAAATACTAATATCGATGCAGTGACCATTTTTTCCTTCAGAGTATCCAAACCGTGTTGACACTCGTCATTCCATTGGTAATGTGTATCCTTCCTTAGTAGTTTCTCCATTGGTGTTGTGATCTGATCATATCCTTTGATGAATTTCCTTTAGTATCCTATGTGTCCTAACGTCGCTCATAGCTGACGAACTATTTTTGGTGCAAGTAAATTGACGATGACTGTGATCTTTGATAGATTGACCAATAGCCCTTGCTTGCATACTATATGGCCCAATAGTATCCCAAACGGTGTTCCAAATATACATTTATTTATGTTTAGTGATATCTCACACTGTTTTCATCATTCTAGCATCAAGCATAAAACTTCCGAATGGTTTCTCAACAGACTATAGACTATCCAGTCATCCAGGTATACTTCGATAAATTGATGGATGAATTCTTTAAATGTTGCGATAACCACTCTGGAGAATATTGCTGGTGAATTCTTCTGTCCAAATGGCACGACTGTATATTAGTAAGATCCCCATCCCATCGTGAACGTGGGCTTGTATTTTTCCTCCTATGCTATTTTAATCTGATGGTATCTTGAGAATCCATCAGTGAATGAGTAATCTTTGTGTCCCCCCACATTCTCTAATACTTCATCTGTGAATGGTGTAGGGAATGGATTGTGTAGGCATGCATCATTCAATTTCCTCAAGTCGATGCATATCTTAATCCCTCTTCTTTATTTCTTGTCCTATATGACCATCGGGCTTATCCATTCTAATTCCTCAACTGGTTTGATTATGTCGGCTTCGAGCATCCGATCGATCTCCTCTTTGATTTTCTGTTTATATATGGGGTTTAGTCTATATGGTCATTGTCTAATTGGTATCGCTTCGGGTCTGATGGGTATCTTCATCTCTCCAAGTTCTCCTACTATACCCTTCATCTATGTAAATGTTGTAGGAACTAAGTCATTGTACTCGCACAACAATTCAGTGATTCTTTCTACTATTGGCTCATCCCAGTAGTCTCCAATGCTGGCCATTTTAAGATATTCAGTTGTTCTGATGTTAACTTTCTTTACTTTGATTGGCATGGAAATAACTTTGGATTCTATGGGTGGTCCCTTCACATCTCTTTGACCTTCTACTTCTTCAATATGAATGCCGCATCGGTCATCTTCTTCTGGTGCTTCCTCATGTACATGGTAACATGACAGTAGTTCCTTGACTATCTTCTTATTTCGTTGTTGCTCTTCGGTAATAAGTTCTATTTTTGGTTCTTCAATGAATATGATTCCTCTGATCCATTTCAAAGCTACATCTATGTCGGGTTTCTCATGCTCGAAAGATAAAGTGATGGTAAAGTTCTGTTGCAATGTCGTCCATGTTGTAGTTCCTCTGCACAATTCTTGATCTGTGTACCAGTTCATTGGTATGCGCTCTAAAGTGTGAATGAAGTGGCAAGGCCATTCCTCTAGTGGTGTCATTCTGCACAACGTTTTTCACTCCTCCAAGTTTTTCGCTAGTATCCCTAGTCCTGCATATTTCCGTTGTTTTCTATTTTTCTGTTCTGCATCGAACCTTATGTGCAGTAATTGCTTGCATTGGTGCTAGTTTGTGATAGTCTCCTTGTGTGTGCCCCACCATATTGCGGGTGTGGCCTTGAGTGATAAATGTAGTGCTAGTAATGTCTATTTCTCTAATACTTTGTCTTCATATTGTGTCAAGAATGTTTCCAAATCATTTAGTCCATGGAAACTGGGTGGTTCTTTGATTTCTATGCCTATCAACTATACTGTGCGATCAATTCTTGCACATCTTTTCGTGGATACTTTGTGTAGTTTTTGCTGCCAGTTTTCTAACATGGTGTCTAAATATGTTGTGCATGAAGTAATGTTGTACCAAATGAGTACCCCATCTACATTTGGGTTTATGTAATACTCTTTGCACACAGTTGTTTTGTACAACTGGACAATATCCTCTAAGTCTAGGCAAGTGGGTTCTACCAACCTCTCCCCTTCTGATGGATCTAGTGGTGCTATGACCCTGTAATATCCAAATTCAAATGTCATTTTCCGTGTCTTTAAGTTAATTATGGGCTGGTTGTCAAACGCCCAGTCCAGACCAAGTAGCGTCAGGTACGATGTTGTGCCATCTACTATTTTGATGAATTCAAAGTCTACTTTAGTGCACATTCCATCAAGATCTACTGTTACCCCTTTCAATATCCCTATTGGTAAGACTCTATGTTGGTTTGCTATTTTTAATTGGACATTTGAGTATCCCAATGTTGGCTCTCCCATGCATTGCAAGGTTTTCTTGGGTATCACATTCACTTCGGATCCTAGGTCCAGTATGATGTCTCCCATATTGTAATCCCCTATGTTAGCATTTAGTTTAAATTCCCTACATGTTCTTCTTCTTGTGTGTAGATGATTGACAGTTTTCAGTTCTATCTTTCATTCTGTCTCGCTACTACATTTCTCTAGGATGTTTTGCAATATTTTCACAGATGAAGGATCACTTAACATTTTTATGCATGATTGAAAAAAGTCTTTGATAGTACTTACTTGTCCCTTGGGTGGAATTCCGTTGGTATGATCCAATGATGGCGGCATTTCATATTCTTGGGCTTCATGGAATGTTGTGTAGTGGAAGTCAACGTTGTGTCCACCTTATGAAATTCTTGTTTGGCTTCCTTAAAAGTCTCCTTTTCTTTGGGCATGTTGAACTTATTTCTTGGTTTAGTGTTCTTATTTACCCATTGGTTCTGTGTGGGTTCCTGTCAGACTACGTAATTTCCTATTTTTGTTCCTCCATGGATGACTATATTGATGTTTCATCCATCCTCCCTTGCTTCAATTGAAATACATTGAAAATTTTGATTTTTCTGGTTCCTCTTTTCCTAGATTTTTACTAATAGTGTCGAACATTCCTTTGTCTCGTGATCAGATGCACAACAATACATACAATTCGTTGGCGACAGTGGGCATTCAGGTGCATAATTTCCCAGTTGTTGATAGTTGTGACATGTGATTGGTCCTCTGCTACATCTGAAACTTCGTCTATCTCTTCCTCCTCCTCGATATCCTTCTCGGTCCCCTCTCGGCATGTTGTACTATGGTGCCTGATTATGTTGCATGGTATTATATTGGGGTTTCACCGGGTTGTACTGCGACTGGGAATTATTGTATGGTTGTTGCATAGTGTTATATGGATCTGGGGCTTGATTGAATTGTGGCGTTTATTTCCCAATCATCATTTCAACCTATACCCTGTATGTGTTTGATGTTCTTTCCAGCTTCAACTCCATAGTTCTGCAATCTTTGTTGTCATGGCCCACTGACTTACAAAGGGTGCAATAAGAATTCTTTAGAACTGTCTAGTACTTTTGCATCATCGTGTAGTGATAAGGGTCATGAACCACTTTCTTTCATATTTTGCACCATAATCCTCCCTGTGGTAGCATGTTTAGCATGTCGGTTTCCATATACTGCACGAATGTTGGACATTCGTTCTTGTGGTGTCCTTCCGTCCTGCATGTGGTGCACCAAATGACTTGTTGTTTTTCCTTGTTCTTATATTCTTGAAATCCTCCTTCAATTCTTCAATAGTAGGGTCCGTCTACTGGTACTGGTTCTCTTCAAATAGTAGTGGGAGTAGTGAGTTTACAAGTAGGTGTCGGTGTTGCATCTTGGTCATAAGGTATTTTAACTTCCCCTTTAGTCGCTTGAATCTTTGGTCAATCTCCCATACAGACTCTCTTGGTTTTTGTCTTATCTTGACCATCTCGTTCATGTACTGATCCTCTAAGCTAAGCTTATGGAACTCATTAATCATTAGTTTATTAATGTCTGCCAGTGTCCTCGTCGTCCCAAAGGCACTATTCATATCTAGACTCATGTACCTGTCTAGTGCGCGGTCTCTTAGCATGATCGCTAGTTGCACAAGTTTGGTATTTTCATCAGTGATCTCTTTTTCCTCCTAGATCTTTTAAAAAATGAACAAATGTTCCTCAGGATCTTCTACTTATTCTCCTCGAAATTATGGTATAGTGGGATCATGTCCTGCCAATCTAAATACTGAAATGCTACCTCCATCGTGTGGTGTAGATACTTGACTAGTACTACTTGAACTGGCTCATCCAGTTGTTGCTCCTACGGTATATGTACTTCTTGTTGTTAGACTTCTTCCAAATTTTGGATGTCTAAACGATGATGTTCTCTTTGGTGTATTGGTTGCACATGGGTTTATGGGCTCCAAACTGACATTAATATGGAAAGGATGGCTATCTTCTCCTCCCATTCTTGGGCCTCTTGTTTTCCTCTCATAGGTTGCGCATAGGATTTCCTCAATCTGCTCCACAACCTGGAGATCCTCTACCTCTTCCTCTTCACTTGCCAAGCCCTCCCTCATGGCTATGAATCTCTTCTTGATATTCACCTTGTATTGGTAGGGTAATCCACTACGCGTCATTCCTGATGACACCAAGATCCACTTAAGCTAGTCGTCATCCATCAAGATTGGGTCCAAGAAGTCCTCCTCCTTCTTTCCTTTATCCTCACCTTCTTCCATTTATCCTTTATTGGTTAGTCCTTCACCTGGTCCCCCATGCATGCAGGGAAATCTAGCTATATGATTCCATTATCATTACACCTTTTTTATATAGTAGTATTTTAATAGAGGTATACAGTGATCGAATGTACCTTCCGCGAGGTCCACGTAGAAATTCACTCTTTGCTGCACTGTGTCAACTGCAAACTCTGTGATGAAGCCTGCCAAAATACTGTCAAGGAAAAAATCAACTGCGTAGGTGAATTTGTTGTTCAACTGCTGTAACTGATCAACATGTAATGGGGTGAAATCTAGCTATTAGATCAGGTTAATCGCGTGGTTATCTTTCAGCCTTAGTATCCACTCCTATAGTAGGTGGGGAAAATCACAAAAGAAGACTTTTTGTAAATCCATAAACACGTATCTATCTAGATATTGGTGATGTGTGATGCTAGGGTTTATATTGTCCTTCTGGAAAAAATCTAGCTTTGTGGTTCTCAACCAGCCTTCGATTTCTACTTTCATGGGGTTCCACGGTCTCAACATTCCCTTCTAATGGCTCAATGATCTTCTGGTTTCACTCATGCTTTCCTCATGCATTCTATCTCATCTACTTAGTCCTCTCTTATTCCTCTTAACATGGCAACAGAACCATTTATTGGTCTTTATTTAACTATCCTTTCCTACTATCTGCGTTGCTGACCTAGGGTTCATATCTTCAAGGGTACTAACAAATCCTAAAACTATTGGCCCTTCTGGTAAACTAGAAGGAAACACAATACAGAGAATGTAATGCACAGTCTCACCCGAGATAACTTTAAATGGGTTGCTTCAAGACTGAGGTATTTACAGCCTAGGATTGGGTATGATATAGGGGATCTGTATTCTGAACCATTTAGTATACCTTGGGTTACAAACTACTATTATTCTCTTTTATATTTTGACCTCCATGGCATCTTTTATTGATATCCCAACAACATTTAATCAAGCAATATAATAACTCATTCATTCATTACACACAATGTTTAACTACTAAAAGTATGAAAAAGATATGCATGCATTCATTACATTACACAGGTATTACTGTGGTTCACCCCCTCCTAGGCTATGTCCACAAAGATTTGGCTCTTGGCTCTCTTATTATGGTATTTCTGCAATTCTCGCACCGCGCACTTACAACTCTCCTCAGATGGGTAAGATCTATATGAGGAAAACTAGATCCCACCAGGCTCCTTAGCCTGTGATCTAATCCTCAAGATCTACCTTCTCTCCTCCACTCTAGTTCAACCACTTTTCAAAAGTAGTTCATCTAATCAAAAACATTACATAACATATCAACCTCTACAAAAGTAGCGAACCGAACCTTCCTATGATACCTGTGTATCTATATTTATATCTATCACGTTCTTCAACCATTTACAAAAAACAATTACAAAAACCCTAACCCTATTGTCGTTAGGTCTTTGTTCTCTGCATGCATTCTTTTCTTCCTTCTAGCTGTCGCCTCCTTCTTCCATGCATGCGAGCTACGCTTCTTACTAGTTTTCTCTTTCCTCTTGCACACTTTCTTTCCCATGATTTCTCTTCCAGCTGTCATTCTTCTTTGTGCAGACTTTATTTCCCACTTCGGCCTGTTTCCAACAACAAGTGTACTCTGACACCGTCTGATTTATTTTCTAACACAGATTCATCCATCTGATGTACTTGTTATCATAGTTTCTGACAGGGTAGAACTCCTCTTTTATGGAATCTAGAAAGTCCATCCAAGTGGGTTCTCTCTTGAATGTTTATATTCATCCATGGTGTACCTCTCCCAGTATCCCTAGTCCTGCATATTTTCGTTGTTTTTTGTTTTTATGTTTTGTGTCAAACCTTATGCGTAGCAACTGCTTACATTTGTGCTAGTTTGTGATAGTCTCCTTCTGTGTGCCCCACCATATTGTGGGTGTCTCCTTGAGTGCTAAATCTAGTGCTAGTAACGTCTGTTTCTCTAATACTTTGTCTTCATACTGTGTCAAGAATGTTTCCAAATCATTTAGTCTATGGAAACTGGGTGGTTCTTTGATTTCTATGCCTATCAATCGTACTATGCGGTCAATTCTTGCACATCGTTTCATGGATACTTTGTGTAGTCTTTGCTGCCAATTTTCTAGCCTGGTGTCTGAATATGTTGTGCATGAAGTAATGTTACGCCAACTGAGTACCCCATCTACATTTGGGTTTACGTAATCCTCCTTGCGCATAGTTTTTCTGTACAACTAGATGATATCCTCTAAGTCTAGGCAAGTGGGTTCTACCAATCTCTCCCCTTCTAATGGATCTAGTGGTGCTATGACCCTGTAATCTCTGGATTCAAATGTCATTTTACCTATCTTCAAGTTAATTATGGGTTGTTTGTCAAACGCCCAGTCCAGACCGAGTAGTGTCGGGTATGGTGTTGTGCCATCTACTATTTTGATGAACTCAAAGTCTTCTTTAGTGCACACTCCATCAAGATCTATTGTTACGCCTTTCAATATCCCTAATGGTAGGACACTATGTTGGTGTGCTAGTTTTAATTGGACATTTGAGTATCCCAATGTTGGCTCTCCCATGCATTGCTAGGTTTTCTTGGGTATCACATTCACTTCGGATCCTAGGTCTAGTATGATGTCTCCCATATTGAAATCCCTAATGTTAGCATTCATTCTAAATTTGCTACTTGTTCTTCTTCTTGTGTGTAGATGATTGATAGTTTTCAGTTCTATATTTCGTTCCGTCTTGCTTCTACATTTCTCTACGATGTTTTACAATATTTTCACAGATGAAGGATCACTTAACATTTTTATGCATGATTGAAAAAATTCTTTGATAGTACTTACTTGTACCTTAGGTGGAATTCCATTGGTATGATCCAATGATGGCAACATTTTGTATTCTTGGGCTTCATGGAATTGTTGCGTAGTGGAAGTCGATGTTATGTCCACCTTCTTAAATTATTGTTTGGCTTCCTTAAAAGTCTCATTTTCTTTGGGCATGTCAAACTTCTTTCTTGGTTCAGTGTTCTTATTTACCCATTGGTTCTGTGAGGGTTCCTGTCGGACTGTGTCATTTCCTGTTTTCATTCCTCAATGGTTGACTATATTGATGTTTCGTCCATCCTCCCTTGCTTCGACTAAAATACATTGAACATTCTGATTGTTCTGGTTCCTGTTTTTCTGGATTTTTACTAATAGTGTCGGACATTCCTCTATCTCGTGATCCAATGCGTGACAATACATACGAGTTGTTGGCGGCAGTGGGCATTCATGTGCATAATATCCTAGTTTCTGACAGTTGTGACATGTGATTTTTCCTCTGCCACGTCTAAAACCTCGTCTAGCTCGTCCTCCTCCTCGATAGCCTGCTCGATCCCCTCTCGACGCGTTGTACTATGGTGCCTGATTATATTGTGTGGTATTATACTGGGGTTTCACCGGGTTGTACTGCGACTGTGATTATTGTATGGTTTATGCACAATGTTATATGGAGTTGGGGCTTGATTGAATTGTGGTGTTGCTTTCCCAATCATTGTTTCAGCCTGTACCCTGTATGTGTCTAATGTTCTTTCTAGCATCAACTCCATAGTTCTGCAATCTGTTTTGTCGTGGCCCACTGACTTACAAACGGTTCAATAAGAATTCTTTGGAACTGTCTAGTACTTCTGCATCATCGTACAGTGATAAGGGTCATGACCCAGTTTCTTTCATATTTTTCACCATAATCCTCCCTGTGGTAGTGGGTTTAGCATGCTGGTTTCCATATACTGCATGAATGTTGGACATTCGTTCTTGTGGTGTCCTTTTGTCCTACATGTGGTGCACCTAGCGACTTATTGTTTGTCCTTGTTCTTATATTCTTCAAATCCTCCTTCAATTCTTCAATAGTAGGGTCCATATGCTAGTATTGGTTCTCTTCCAGCTGCAAGACTTCTTGTAGAGCCTTGGCCTGCGTATGAAACTTCTGCTGTTGTAAGTGATATTTTAGGTGTGCGAGTAGTGAGTTTACAAGCAGGTTTCGGTGATTCATCTCGGCCATAAGGTATTTTAACTTCCCCTTTAGTCACTTGAATCTCTGGTCAATCTCCCATATAGACTCTCCTGGTTTTTGTCTTATCTCGGTCATCTTGTTCATGTACTGATCCTCTGAACTAAGCTTCTGGAACTCATTAATCAGTAGTTTATTAATGTCTACCTGTGTCCTCTTCATCCCAGAGGCACTGTTCATATCTAGACTCATGTACCTGTCTAGTGCCTGGTCTCTTAGCATGATTTCTAGTTGCCCAAGTTTGGTATTTTCATCAGTGATCTATTTTTCCTCCCAGATATTTTAAAAAATGAACAAATTCTTCTCAAGATCTTCTACTTATTCTCCTCAAAATTATGGTAATCTAATAGTGGGATCATGTCCTGCCATTCTAAATATTGAAATGCTACCTCCGTTGTGCGGTGTAGATACTTGACTAGTACTACTTGAACTGGCTCCTCCAATTATTGCTCCTATGGTAGATGTACTTCTTGTTGTTAGACTTCTTTCAAATTTTTCTTGTCTAAATGATGATGTTCTCTTTGGTGTATTGGTTGCATATGGGTTTATGGGATCCAAAATGACATTAATATGGAAAGGGTGGATATCTTCTCCTCCCATTCTTGGGCCTCTTTTTTTCCTCTCATAGGTTGCACGCAGGATTTCCTTAATCTTCTCCACAGCCTGGAGATCCTCTACCTCTTCCTCATCGCTTACCAAGCCCTCCTGCATGGCTACAACTCTCTTCTTGGTATTCACCTTGTATTGGTAGGGTACTCCACTACGCGTCATTCCTGATGACGCCAAGATCCACTTAATTTGGTCATCATCCATCAAGATCGGGCCCAAGAATTCCTCCTCCTTCTTGCCTTTATCCTCACCTTCTTCCATTTATACTTTATTAGTTAGTGCTTCCCCCAGTCCCCCATGCACGTAGGGAAGTCTAGCTGTCTGATTCCATTGTCATTACACCTTTTTTATATAGTATTATTTTAATAGCGGTATACAGTGATCGAATTTACCTTCAGTGGGGTTCGCGTAGAAATTCTCGCTCTGCTGCACTGTGTCGACTACAAACTCTGTGATGAAGCCTACCACAATAGTGTTAAGACAAAAATCAACTGCGTGGGTGAATTTGTTGTTCACCTACTATAACTGATCAACTTGTACTGGGGTGCAATCTTGTTATCTGATTTGGTTCATTGTGTGGTTATCTTTCAGCCTTAGTATCCAGTCCTACAGTAGGTGGGGAAAATCACAGAAGAAGACTTCATGTAAATCCGTAAACACGTATCTATCTAGATATTGGCAATGTGTGATGCTAGGGTTTCTATAGTCCTTTTGGGAAAACTCTAGCTCTGTGGTTCTCAACCAGACTTCGATTACTACTTTCATGGGGTTCCACAGTCTCAACATTCCCTTCTAATGGCTCAACAATCTTCCGGTTTCACTCATTCTTTCCTCATGCATTCTATCTCATCTACTTAGTCCTCTCTTATTCCTCTTAACATGGAAACGGAACCATTTATTGGTCTTTATTTAACTATTCTTTCCTACTATTTGCGTTGTTGAACCAAGGTTCATATCTTCAAGGGTACCAACAAATCCTAAAACTATTGGCCCTTCTGGTAAAGTAGAAGGGAATGCAGTACAAAGAATACATTGCACAGTCTCACCCGAGATAACTTTAAATGGGTGGCTTCAAGACTCAAGTATTTACAGCCTAAGATTGGGTATGATATAGAGGATCTGTATTTTGAACCATTTATTATACCTTGGGTTACAAACTACTATTATTCTCTTTTATATTTTGACCTCCATGGCATCTTTTCTTGATATTCCAACAACATTTAATCAAGCAATATAATAACTCATTCATTCATTACACACAATGTTTAACTACTAAAAGTATGAAAAAGATATGCATGCATTCATCACATTACAAAGGTATTACCATGGTTCACCCCCTCCTGGGCTACGTCCACAAAGATTTGTCTCTTGGCTCTCTTATTATGGCAGTTCTACAATTCTCGCACCACGCACTTACAACTCTCCTTAGATGGGTAAGATCTATATGAGGCAAACTAGATCCCACTAGGCTCCTTGGCCTGTGATCTAATCCTCAAGATCTACCTTCTCTCCTCCACTCTAGTTCAACCACTTTTCAAAAGTAGTTCATCTAATCAAAAACATTACATAACATATCAACCTCTACAAAAGTAGCGAACCGAACCTTCCTATGATACATGCGTTTATATATTTATATCTATCGAGCTCTTCAACCATTTACAAAAAAAATTACAAAAACCCTAACCGTACTGTTGTTAGGTCTTCATTCTCTGCATGCATTCTTTGCTTCTTTCTAGCTGTCGCCTCCTTCTTGCATGCATGTGAGCTCTACTTTTTACTATTTTTCTCTTTCCTCTTGCACACTTTCTTTCCCATGATTTCTCTTCCAGCTGTCATTCTTCTTTGTGCACACTTTCTTTCCCAATTCAGCCTGTTTCCAACAATAAGTGTAATCTGACACCGTCTGATCTATTTTCTAACACAATTTCATCCATCCAATGTACTCGTCATCATAGTTTTTGATAGGGAAGAACTCCTCCTTTATGGCATCTACAAAGGCCATCCAAGTGGGTTCTCTCTTGAATATTTAGATTCATCAATGGTGTACCTCTCCCAGTAACCTTCCCACCAAGATCTGACATGGGGATGGGATTTAAGGAGCGCAAAGGTGATCATTTCATTGTTGGATAAATTTTGGATGGAGTAAGAACCTTCTCGAAGATTCAACCATTTTTCTAGAGCATCTACATCTATATAGCCTTCAAATAAGGGGATATCAAAATTAACTTGTACCTTGAAGGATGTTGCACCTCTGAAATGGTTGCTTATCGAAGATGCCTCAACTGATGCCATCAATAGTCTTCGAAGGATCTACGGAAAGTTTTCCATCATCTCATTCTACTTTCGTACAAGGTATTCCTTGAGAAACATATTGAAAGGATCTCGTTCTCTATAGTATTTTTTTTCTTCCTCCATGGGAGGTCGCTTGGGCTAGCAAGAGAGGTTTTCCTCAAGCGAAAATAGCTCGAGACCCAAATCTCTATACATTGACCTTTTTGGGAAACTACTCTAAGAAATAACAAGGAGTAGACTGATCTAATACCATTGATTTAGATTATGACGAGAACGAAATGAGACAAACAAAAATATAGAAGAGAACAAATAAATATAGTGAAACCCAACTTCTAGTAATGAATACGAGAGAAAAACACTATAGAACACAAACTGGAAGAATGGGGTAGATTATCTTTGAAAAGAAAGAGATTTTGAATGATCTGGATTATGCTAAGAACAAAATAAGAAAAAAACAAAAATATATAAGAGAACAAAAAACTATAGTGAAACCCAACTTCTATTAATGAATAAGAGAGAAACAAATTGCAGAACAAAAACTAGCAGGATGGGGTATCTTATCTCTAAAAATAAAGAGATGTTGGTTACGCTTCATTCACAACATGATTTACATGACACTCCATTTTGTGTTTAAAGGGCCTCCTTCACCTCAATTATATATGAGAGAGTGAGAGGAGAACAATTCCCACGATGCATGTGGGATAAATTAATCTAAGTTTATAAAATTCCATAGGCATGTAAAACACTAGGACTTCCTTGATGGTAACCCATCCTAGTACTACTCTAGCCCGAGCGTGGGTAACTAAATTGATATAACACTTGCATTTTATGGTTAAAAAGGATTAAATTTCTCTATTACTGATTCAATCCCCCCTCTCAATAATCCAATGATTGGTATCAGAGTAGGTTCCTTCAGGAAACAGTTTAACCACTGGAAGGAGATCATGTATTATTCTGAGAATGGAGTACCACTGTTTAATGGTCAAAATGGTTTAAATTATTTTCTATGGAGTGGAAGGAAGAAAGTATTTTTAGAGGCATGGGGGTATTATATTTGGCTATCAATCCTTACAGGATATGATAGTTTAAAAAGGGAAAAGACTACAATGAAGAAGGAATTGAAGAAGAATAAAAAAATAGCAATGGATTTCATTTGGGAAGGATTACCTAATCTCGTAAGAGAAAAGGTTAGTAAATATTCATCAACCAGAGAACTTTGGGATAAGTTACATGATATATATTCTTCACCCACTATATATTTAGAAAATGGCAAACAAGATGCAGGTATAGATCAAGAAGAAATATGTTCACCATGTCAAACAAATTCTGAAGATGAAGAGTACATAATCAACAGAGGTATGTTGTTTTTCTTTAATTGTGAAAAACACAGAAATCTTGAAATATCGTGCCATGAAGGAAATGAGATAGAAAAACTAATTGAAAAAGAATACAATTATCAAGAAGAATTGATCAGTGCTTTAGATGAACTAAGAAAAGAAAGAGAAGAAAAAAAGTCACTCAAGAAAGAATAGATAAAACAAAAGGAAAGTGCTCACATTTTTGAAGAATACCAACAGATAATCAAGAACTTAAGAACTCAACTAGAAGAAGCTAGAAATATCAAAGAAAATATTAAATATCAAAAGAAGTATTTGGAAGCCAACATAGAAGCACAGAAGGAAGAAGCAAAAATAAGAGAAAATATATTAATGGATCATCTTAAGGAAAGAACTAACGATCTAAACCAGCTTGAGGAAAAGTTTGGTCAAGTAGAGAAAGGACTTGAAGAAGAAATAATCACATTAAAAATCCATATTGAAGAAGCGAAAAGAACAGAAGAAGTCATGAAGTATCAGATAATGAAGAAATAAGAAGAGGTCAAGAATCTTGAAGAAGAAGTTGTCACATTAAGAAGAAAAATCGTCAAGCTCAACAAGAACATTGAAGACACAAAAACATCCACATCAATTATAGAGAATGAAGAGAAGCATTCTAGGTTGCTAGAAAAGAAGAATGAAGAAAATAAAAAGAGTTATGCAGAAGTTGATCCAGGTGGATATCGGTGGCCACCCACCTTTTCCAACTCACTCAAAACAGTTTTCTAGCAAGTTTGTCAATTTACTATTTTTAGCGGTTTTTAATTTCTAGGGCCATTTTGAGGGCCTAAATGAAGGTTTTTTTGGATAAAGCTTCTCAATGATAGTCGATTGAGCCCCCAAAATGAATCTCCTCTATGATACCTTTCCAACGGGATATCGTTCTCTTAAAATATAGATCATATGCAAAAGTTATGACCCCAGGAAGTTGATGTACTAACTTAGCCAAACTGGGCCCACATGACTTTTGGCGCTTCATCTCCTAGGGTTTGGTTTTTGGATGTGTAGGTTTTTTGACATTCCTGTTTATTGTAAAAAGGTCTTCAGATCCTCATTGTAATCATGTTCTTGTGAATGAGCGCAACTGTCACATCTCTTCTTAGAGATAAGCCCTCACCATCCCAATAAGCTTGTTTTCCGCTGCATTTTACAGTTTCATCTTATTTCCTTATTGAATAGAAAACTTGTTTTACTGTATCTATGGTGTACTGTGTTAAGAATATTTTAATAATCTATATTCATTTCGTTCTTCTCATAAAATATGTATCAATGGTATCAGAGCGGTCTACTCCTTGTCGTCTTAATGCATGTCCCCAACAAGGCCAGGGTACAAATAATTGGGTCTCGAGATTGTTTCTCTTGAGGACAAAATCTCTCACACACCCAAGAGACCTCTTATGGCAGGATAAAAGAAAGATGACAGGACACAAGATCCTTTAAAAAAAATTCTTGAGGAATCCCTCACACAATAGAGGAACTAGATAATGGATAGTTTTGTGCAACTCCTTCGACGGCTACCAACAGGCAACACATCTTCCTCGAGCAGAGGCAGAACCCCCTTCAAGGTACAAATCAAATTTGATATTCCTATATTTGAAGGTCATATAGACACATATTTTGTAGACAAGTGGTTGAATATACTAGAAGGGTACTTTTTTGTTCATAACTTTTCAAATAGATAAAAGATTAATTTTGTTGTCCTTAAAGTCGTTCCCCGTGTCAAAGATTGGTGGGAAACTTTCTATGGGGAAAAGGAAATAGAGGAACCCTCATTATTTATAGTTGTGGCCACCTGCGAATCCTTCAGGGATGCTATTAAGGAACAATACTACCCTGTCAGAAGTTATGATGACTTGTATACCAAATGGACCACACTATGGCAAGAAAGAGACCAAGCAATGCTAGAGTTCACAAATATATTCCATACCTTCCGCACCAAGTTGGGTATCAAATATTCAGAGTGACATCCGGTGCTCAAGTATCATGGTTCAATGCATAGATACATCTAGACCAAAATGGAATTTCTAGACATCTCATCCTTGTGCACAACCTACCAATATGTTGTCAAAATTGAGCAGAAGCTCAAACAAAAGATGCAGAAATTTGGGCCTAGGAACCCATCACAGCAAAAGCCAAGAAGGGGCGGAGCCAACCCAAAAAACAAAGGACAAAGAAAATATGGCCCATATTAGGAAAACCAATCCAATCCACAAGAAACTAAGGACACTGGAAAGACAAAGAAAGATACCGGGAAGTGGTGCAACTTTCATAAGATCCCTTGGCATAACACTGCTGATTACCGCTAAAAGAATTCACTGGTGGCCAAAGTTAAAACCTTTGAATTAGATGCAAGTTTTGAATCTGAGTCAGAACTAGAAAGGGGAAGATAGATCATTGATGCAGAACCCAATGCCACCATTGCTACCATGAAGCTCCAGCCTAGTGAACTAGATGAGCTAGAATAAGGCAAGTGCCTCTTCCATTCATAGATGTGGGTAAAAGGAACCCCTCTTATAACGTCCCCGACCATCCATGCTGGGCCATGCTATGCTAGAGAAATTTTACTGTTCTCTCTTTGTGGAACATACTGTAACAAACCCATCATCATACTGAGCTATGCCACATAATTTTTTTGAACTACATGCAATTAAATTATATACACACAAAGCTCTTGCGGAAACACACACACACACACACACATATATATAATGTAACAGAAAAATAATTTACGTAAATGCATGAATTCATATTGAAATAATAGTAAACACATACATGCATCATATGTGGGAAATACCCATAAACCATACAGATAGTTATAATCATGCATAGGAGAAACCCATAAAAATAAGCACGTAATTAACAATGCAACATGTAAATTTATCACACAATTGACACTTATCTTTGTAAGAATATCACCAACTATGTGCAGACCTTCCATGAACCTCCCAACCTTAGACTACATTGCTCATCACTCTCAGTAGTGGGTGACCCCTGAGCTGGGACTAAACTCCACCTGGGTAAAGGGATTCCTATCCAGGCTAATGCCTCACGGACCACAGGAAAGAGTCCATCATAGGTTCTCACTCAACTAACAACCTACAGTCCCTCATTCCTCACATGCCTATCCCACCCAAGGAAGTGTGCCCCTTCTCTACTCAACAGTCCTTCGACTGTCCCATTTCCCTTCCGGGCTTCAACAACAGGTCAAATAGGAAGTCTCAGAGCACTATAGATGCAGTTCAACACCTTTGAGAAATCAATTCCCAGGAATTCTCTCACCCAGAGAGAAGTTGCTCATGGGACTGACAACCCTCCTTTTCAATATCCCACGAGCCTGACAACCCGCTTCTTCAGTCCATCTCCCAAGATAACTAGATACACAACAGATATGGCTATGGATACGGTTCTGGTACCATGAAAGGAATATCTGAAAGATAACTGACTATGTGAGTGAAAAATGGTCATGGATGATTGACTGGATGACTGAATGATCGAAGGAATGATGGAAGAGTGTTTGAAAATGAACTAAGTCCCAACAATATGTATGCATGTCCCCAAATTGACACTTGTCATGTTGGAAGCTACTTTGGCCCACTTGGCCCCAACTTTAGAACTTAGGATAAAATAATTATCCATACTTTATACTTTAATAAATATTAATATAATATTCCTTTTTGGCTTAAGCTCCCTAGCTTAGCCCTTTTCCTTAACTTTTAGGCTCCTCCCTTTCCCTAACTAGTGGAGTTTAGTCCCCCATCTCTTTTATCGTGGTCGGTCTATGTGCAATGATGTATTTATATTAATTATGAGACATGTAAAAAATAAGCGCACTGGCCTTTAACATCTAGTCTCTCTAGCCTAATCAAAACATAAGTGTCCTAGCTTATAATAACTGGCTCACCATCCTATAAAACATAACATATACACATAGGCTCATTGGCCTCACAATCGCACACACTTAAGATGTTGTGCATGGTATTCTAGAATGTGCACACTTCATCCTTTCACTTCGCAGTACATGTGTGCACTATGCCATAGAATGTGCATACAAAATGATATCAAACAGCTCACCCACTTAAGTACATTTTCATTTACATCACAATTGGGTTCGGCCTAGGGATATTACACTAATGCACTTCATTGTTGATAGTGGTATCCAGAAGAACCTCATCTTAGCAGAGGTCATAAAGCAGTTGGTCCTGCTGACAATGTTGCACCCACAACCCCACACCATTAGATGGCTCCACCAAGGATGCGATCTCTGTGTCATCCAATAGTGTCAACTGTCATACGACATCAAGCCATTCAAAGACGAGGTATTGTGTGATGTTTCTCCTCTCGAAGTTTGTAATTTTCTTTTGGGCCAACCTTATTTATGGAAACATCATGTTGTATATGAGTCTAGGCATCGTAGTGTTATTATTACTTTCAATAGGAAATTGTACAGGATACCCGAGGTAGTCCCTCCTAATGCTACTTCCTTGATCTCTTCCAAGTAATGCAAGAAGGTCATCTCTCAGACCGAAAAATTTGTCTTCTTCATGATTCACTCTCAGAGTAAGCGAAAAATCATAGCCACATATAGGGCCTTCGTGACCGATCTCTCCACACACCAAAAGAAAGTGGATAATATCGTGGGAGAATACTCAAATATCTTCTCCTCTCCTATTGGGGTACCTCTACACTACTAGGTCAAGCATCCCATCGATTTGACCCTAGGCACACTACTACCCAATGGGTCAGTCTATCGCCGCTCTTTGTTAGAAAACGAGGAGATCAAGAGACAAATCCAAGAACTTCTTCACAAGGGGCACATATGTCCCAGCTCATCACCTTGTGGGAGACCAATCGTATTGCTACAGAAGAAAGATGGGACTTGGCGACTCTGCATTGATTACTGGGCCTTGAATAAAATCACAGTGCAAAACCTGTACCTAATTCCTTGAATCGAAGACCTCCTTGATTAGATCATGGGGGCCAAGGACTTCAGTAATATTGATATGAGGTTTGGATACCACTAGGTCCCAATAGAATAGACAGATGTATGGAAGACCGCCTTTAATTCAAAATAAGGTCTTTTTGAATGGATGGTCATGCCCTTTGGTTTGACAAATGCTCCAAATTTTTTTATGAGGATGATGAGCGATATCGTATGACCTTTCACCAATAATTTTGTAGTAGTGTATTTGGATGACATCCTCATCTACAACAAGACTTTGGAGGAACACTTGCATCATGTTCAGTAAGTTCTGCACACCCTGCGACAGGACAAACTATATGAAAACTTGGGAAAATGCTCCTTTGGCATGGACATGGTCCATTACTTAGGATACACCATTGATTGACATGCTGTGCATGTGGATCCAACCAAGATCTAGGTCATCTGTGACTTGCCAGCCCCAACCACACTCACTGAACTTCATATCTTCTTGGGCCTCACCAATTTCTATCACAAGTTCATGTTGGGATTCTCTCATATCACATGGGCCCTCAGCCAAGTAACCAGGGGTGGCAGTAAGGAAAAAATTGTGTGGGACCTATCCCAACAACAATCCTTCGATGACTTGAAGAATCATTTGTGTTCATCCCCAGAACTTTCATTACCATAATTGCAACATCCCTTTGAGATCGAGACAAATTATTTAGATTGTGTTGTGGGTGTCGTTCTCACTCAACACGACCACCTTGTGGCATATCATAGTGAGACACTATCAGATGATGTCTGTAAGTACCGTACTTATGAAAAATAAATGTACTCCAATGTGAAATCCTGCCGACAATGGAGACATTACATTCTTGGGAAGGAGATAGTCATACACACTGATCACAGGCCACTACAGTTCATGCAGACCCAAGGAAAATTGTAGAATGATCGCCATCAGAAGTGGTCCACATGCTTACAATAGTTCCATCTCAACATCAAGTATAAAACAGGAAGTACCAACTGAGTTTTTGATTGCCTCAATTGACCTCCTGTCGTGACACTCACCATAGTGCTATAATCTTGTGACCATGAGACCTCCGTATGGCCCCAATGTTGGACACACCTACCACACTTAGAGGGCAGGGGGGTGGGGGGGGGGGGTGAATGAGTGTGTGGATCTTTTTCCCAAAACTTCACTCTTACAAGAAACTCATTAGTTAGCATTCGACATTTACTCATTACTCATTACTGTCATTAATAATTAGTTAGATGTGAATATGTATCAACATATATCATCAATATATCATCAACAAATCATCTCCACAAGGAACATAAGGGACATAAGATGTATGTACAATTTTTCTTTTTATTATGGACTTCAATCCGGGGGTTTTTTAGCAACAACTGAATAGAGTAAAACTCTACAAGAGCACCATATCTATATGAAAGAGTCATCTTACATTCTCAACACCAACTGAGATGAGTCAACAATCCTCAACAAATATCAATCTGTACCATAAACAAGAGCATCAACCATGCACCAACCTGTGCCAAACAACCTGTAATCAACCTGTACCATAAAAAAGTGCATCCAACCATGTACCAAGTATATACCAATCATGTTTCAACTACTCATCAACAATGACTCATCAATATGTACCAACATCATCAACTATACACCTCATGTATGTGCCAACTCATCAACTGCTTGTCTCAACCATGACTAGTTTTGGATTAGCCAACAACCCTAAATTGAAATAATCATAACTTTGTACCTGTAATGAATGAATATTTGAAACTATTACACAATGTTCTTCAGTGTGTTTTATGAAATTCCTCGAAGTGTCACTACTTGTAACCTCTCAGAAAAGGAGTTATAGCAAAAATGACATACCTTGCTGAATTCTGGATTATTCTAGAGAGCGACCTTGTAGAGTGTGCCCCACACAGAATATTTGTTGCATCGATATGAAACTATTCCAAAGAATACTAAATACTATAATATAACTAACACAATTGGTCTCACTGAATGTGGATCTGTTATGAAGATTTTATTATGTTTTTACCTGAAACACCTGTTTTTGACTAGTTTCAGGATTGGTCACAAACCCTATTTTCCACGGAGTGTAACTCTCCAAATACAACGACCCATAAGCTAAATTGTTAACCATAGATACTTGGATATGTTGTCTCACTTGCATAACAATTTTAGGATCTGAATCATTATAGAAAAAAAGTTGTAGCGAAAATAGTGAGATGACCTGTAAATAACATACCTTAGAAAGCACCATCAAAATAATTTATCCTTCATTGCATTTTGGCCTTGTTTTCTTCACTTTACTCATAATTTTGGCTTAGATATCCTCGGTTACCTCAGTCACCTATAAATATTCAATATGCTCAAGTGTTCCACACCAAAAAGGCTAAAGAAGCTCTCACAAGAAGCTCTCCATCAATACTCCAAAAGATATTCTCACAAGAAGCTCTCCATTGATCCACAAAAAGGATGATCTACAAGACACCATTTCTATATTATTTATACTTTCATACTCTAGGTCACTTAACCCATTTTTAGGTCACTTAACCCATTTTTAGGTCACTTAACCCATTTCTAGGTCACTTAACCTATTTTCCTTATTTTAGAGTTAACCACTTTCCATAAATAGAAATTTCTCCAATACTTTATCATTTAAATATTCCTTCTTGATTTTGTCACCTTACTTTATCATTTCTTG
>ML782505.1:303947-320480 GCA_009831015.1 Picea engelmannii
TGTCACTTTAATTTATCATTTAAATAATATTAACCCATTTCTAGGTCACTTAACCTATTTTCCTTATTTTTAGGGTTAACCACTTTCCATAAATATCCCTTCTTGATTTTGTCACCTTACTTTATCATTTCTTGATTTTGTCAATTCTCTTTATTATTTAAATAATCCACCTTGACTTTGTCACCTTAATTTATCATTTAAATAATGATTGCTTCTTTTAGGTCACTTTGACTTCTTTGACCTTGGGGGCTTCAAGCCTTCATGTGGGGGTCCTTCATCTTCATAAGGCCATAACTCTCAAACCATGAGGAGTTATGTGACATTGCACATACCACCAGAAATGAGATGACAAGCACTATCCATCTAGGATAGTTTCACCAACAATTTCCTTGATCTTCATCTTGTTATTCCACATACAAGCATGGGTCCTCCAACAATTCTTCTAGGATAACTCAATCCACAAAGCATCTTCCCGTGAGGGCTTTCACCATAAGGGGACCACTTTGGAGTTCATCCATTTGTGCACCTTATCAATCATGATATGACAATAATGAGAGCATGGGTCCTCCAACCATTCTTCTAGGATAACTCAATTCATAAAGCGTCTTCTCGTGAGGGCTTTCACCATAAGGGGACCACTTTGGAGTTCATCCATTTGTGCACCTTATCAATCATGATAAGACAATAATGAGTCATCTATACATTTTTCCAACAATGCATCACATACCAATGAAACCACATTGATCCAACTTCATCATGTATCAATGACAACTCATTGATCCATCTTCATCTATGCATTCTCATCAAGGACAATACATATTATATTACATCAATCATCAATCAATCAATCCTTTGACATAAATCAATCACTTGACATCAATCAATTAAATCAACCAATCAAACCATTGGCATCAATGACAACATGATCCAACAATATCCCCCTTTGGCATTGATGGCAATACCAACATTCATGTCAACACAAATTACCAATTATTGATGTCAACATGTAGATACAACATGCTCTACATCAATAGTCAATGTGACTATCTCTCCCCATCAATAAACATCAATCACATCAATGTGATTAACTCTCCCCCTTTTACATCAATGGCAAAGGGCCATTCTCATCTTGGGGCTGCTCCCTTTGCTTGAATGCCTTTGAACTTCCTTTGAATAATCTCTCCCCTTTTGAACAAGGGATATCACTTTGATGTAATGCTGAAGATACATCAAACATTGACTATGACCATTGCTCCCCCTGGAATTATGCTTTTGTGCTCTTTCTTCAAATATAGGTCTCTTTTCTAGGTATGTGTTTGATAAATATCTCCTCCTAGAATATCATCCATGAAATGTGTCCACCATATGCCAACATGTGCATCTGCCAATATGCCAACATGTGCATCTACCAATATGCCAAACAATGTGCATCTATCAATATGCTAAACAAATACCATCCATGAGTGTACCATCATACATCATTACTTGCACCAAGCAAGTATATCAACCATGCATCAATAATCTAAGATTCCCCAATGATGTACAACATGAAAATCAATCTACATGTCTCAATGTGTAGCCCATCCACATTAAAAATGCATGCACCATGATATCCAACGATACCATATGCTTCCAATAATACATCATAAGATATATCAATGAAACTTCAAAAAGTACCAACTATGTACTCCAACAGATCAACATCAAACCATACTCATGGGTTAGTGCCATGCACCCAAGATTTATTTTATATCATAACCTTACATGATCTAACTTAGAACCATAAAAACCTGTAGCAAACAGTGTTAGAACCTGCAATAAACAATGTCAGACTCTGTAGTACAGAGTTATACCATCACATGAAACTCCAAGCCATGTGCATTGCCTTTTCCCCAAGGCTTTACAACAGACACGTCGCCTGCTGCACAACTGAGCACGTGTGTATGCGACCTATTCAAGGTCAGAACATGTGGACACACGACTGTCACTACTGTTACCTATGTGTGCCTTAGTAAATGGCACATTTGAACTTCCCTTCAATCTTTCAGTCTGATCTGGCTGCTCTGTCTTCTTCACCCACTTTTGTAGATGACCCTTCTCTTCAGAACTTGATCTCTGAGTATCCATCTTTTCAAAGATGTCTCCCTTTCCTACTTCATTCCTTCTTCTATCCATTCTATGTGAAGTCCTCATCACATAATTTCTTCTTGTGTTCCAACACTCCTGGGATTTGTGGCCAAATCCACTACAATTGCAACATTTCATAGAGTTACAGTGAATAGAAATATGTCCTATTTGATCACATATCGAACACCTTGTGGTGTTATATAATCTTCCATTAATATTTTTTCATAAGATCTACATTCAAAATCTTTGTGACCATATCCATTACATGAATAAAAATTCCCATGAAAAATACTTTCATACCTTTGCTTTGGTGTCCCAAAAATATCTTCTTGATTTCTTCCTTGCTTTGTTCTTTTGAAATTTTCTTTGCCTTGTGTAGATGGTTGTTTTGCAACATTGTCTTCTTTATTTTATGGACTTACCTCATGCTTCTTTGAGGTGATTTCTTCAGCATGTGTATCTTCTCCTTTCTATCCAAGACCTGATTATCACATGATGGTCTTTGGCTTTCTAAGATCTCATCCAAGATTCATGAGCTATTCACAAATTTGTTTGACTTTTCCACCTTCTGTCTAAGGTCAACAATTTCAGCTTCTAATTTGCAACATGAATCTTCCTTTTCATTTATTTGAATGTTCAATAGTTCCTCTATTCTTTTGGCTTCTTCAATTTGGTTCTTGAGATGGACAATAGTTTCAAAACTTTTACTAATCTCATCATCTATATTCATATCTTCATTTCCATTCTTTAGTCTTGTGATCTCTTCTTCCTTTTCTTGTAATTTAGAACTCTCTTCTTGTTCCTTGAGCATTCCCTTTAACTTCAAGATTTGCCTTTGACTCATCCTAAGAAACTTCTTAGGGTTATCCGAAACATAGTTATAGTGTGTATAAAAATGATCACTCCTATACATGTATAAACCCTCTTCAATTTCCTTTTGAAGTTTTAATAGATTTTGTTCTATTCTTTTCATGGGATAAATACCATCAAACTTTACACAAACTATATCTACATCTTCTTCTTAATTTGTAGAGAAAAATTCATCATCATCATCATTGCATTCAATGAATTTAGAGTGTTTTGTACCTTCATTTGAAATATCCTCATGATCGTCCTTTTTGCCAATATCAACACATACTTCTTTGCTTTTATTTGAAAAGTCTTCAAGATCTTCCTTTGTGCTATTATCACTTGAGTCTTTATCTTCACTTGAAATGTTTTCCAAATCACATTTAGAAATAACGCATTAAAGATTTTTTGATGAGTCTTTACCTTTGATGATCTTGATGGAGTGGTCTTCAATTTCTTCTTTCTCTTCCTTGCTTTGATATGTCTCCTCTAGCTTTAGGCATAGATCCTTGGCGGAATTTCATTGTCCCATGCTCTCTTTGATAGGGATTGAGAGTCCACTAAGATTTTTCTTGAGAGCCAATGGATCATTCCTCTTTCCTTCCCTTTGAGCTGCAAACTTTGACTTGTTCTTCAACGGAACATATCCACCGATAGTTGCGTTACAAATAGCTACTCCCATTGTCTTCAAATACACTCTCATCTCTATTCTCCAAGACTTCCCTCTTACACAAAACTCATTAGTTAGCATTCGAAATTTACTCATTACTCATTGTTGTCATTAATAATCATTTATATGTGAATAAATATCAGCACTATATCATCAACAAATCATCTTCACAAGGAACACAAGGAACATACAGAACATAAGATGTATGTACAATTTTTGTTTTTGTTATGGACTTCAATACGGGTTCTTTTTAGCAACAATTGAATAGAGTACAACTCTACAAGAGCACCAGATCTATATGAAAGAATCATCTTACATTCTCAGCACCAACTGAGATGAGGCAACAATCCTCAACAGATATCAATCTGTACCATAAACATTAGCATCAACCATGCACCAACCTGTGCCAAACAACCTGTAATCAACCTGTACCATAAACAAGTACATCCAACCATGTACCAGGTATATAACAGTCATGTGTCAACTACTAATCAACAATGACTCATCAATATGGACCAACATCATCAACTATACACCTCATGTATGTGCCAACTCATCAACTGCTTGTCTCAACCATGACTAGTTTTGGATTAGTCAACAACCCTAACTTGAAATAATCATAACTTTGTACCTGTAATGAATAAATATATGAAACGGATACACAATATTCTTCAGTGTGTTTTATGCAATTTCTCCAAGTGGAACTACTTGTAACCTCTGAAAAAAGGAGTTATAGAAAAAATGGCATACCTTACTGAATTCTGGATTATTCTTGAGAGGAAAATTGTAGAGTGTGCCCCGCATAGAATATTTGTTGAATAGATATGAACATGTTCCCAAGAATACTAAAGAGTGTATTCTCATCAACACAATTGGTCTCACTAATTTTTTATCCGTTATCAATAAGTTTCAGGACTGGTCACAAACCCTATTTTCCACGGAGTGTAAATCCCAAAATACAACGACCCACAAGCTGAGTTTTTAACTAAAGATACTTGGATATGTTTTCTCACTTTCATAGAAATTTTAGGATCTGAATCATTATATAAAAAAAGTTACAGGGAAAATGGTGAGATGACCTGTAAATAACATACCATAGAAAGCATCATCAAAAGAATTTATCCTTCCTTGCATTCCGGCCTTATTTTCTTCACTTTCCTCAGAATTTCGGCATAGATATCCTTGGTTACCTCAGCCACCTATAGATATTCAATATTCTCAAGTGTTCCACACCAAAAATGCTCAAGAAGCTCTCATAAGCTCTCCATCAATACTCCAAAAGATATTCTCACAAGAAGCTCTCCATTGATCCACAAAAAGGATGATCTAAAAGAGACCATTGCTATCTTATTTATATTTTCGTACTCTAGGTCACTTAAGCCATTTTTAGGTCACTTAACCCATTTCTAGGTCACTTAACCTATTTTTCTTTTTTTAGGGTTAACCACTTTCCATAAATAGAAAGTTCTCCAATACTTTATCATTTAAATATTCCTTCTTGATTTTGTCACCTTACTTTATCATTTCTTGATTTTGTCACTTCTCTTGATTATTTAAATAATCCACCTTCAATTTGTCACTTTAATTTATCATTTAAATAATGTTAACCCATTTCTAGGTCACTTAACCTATTTTTCTTATTTTTAGGGTTAACCACTTTCCATAAATATTCCTTCTTGATTTTGTCACCTTACTTTATCATTTCTTGATTTGGTCACTTCTCTTTATTATTTAAATAATCCACCTTGACTTTGTCACTTTAATTTATCATTTAAATAATGATTTCTTCTTTTAGGTCACTTTGACTTCTTTGACCTTGGGGGCTTCAAGCCTTCATGTGGGGGTCCTTCATCTTTGTAAGGCCATAAATCTCAAATCATGAGGAGTTATGTGGCATTCCACATACCACCAGAAATGGCATGACAAACACTATCCATCTAGGATAGTTTCACCAACAATTTCCTTGAGCTTCATCTCGTTATTCCACATACAAGCATGGTTCCTCCAACCATTCTTCTAGGGTAACTTAATCTGCAAAGCGTCTTCTCGTGAGGGATTTCACCATAAGGGGATCACTTTGGAGTTCATCCGTTTGTGCACATTATCAATCATGATAAGAGAATAATGAGAGCATGGGTCCTCCAACCATTCTTCCAGGATAACTCAATCTGCAAAGCATCTTCCCGTGAGGGTTGTTATCACTCCAAGAAACTCTTTGGGGTTGTAAACCAAAGATGCTTGGTAACTTATAAAATGAATGGATTTATGCTTAAGTAAGGAATGGATCAATGGGATAACTAAAATACAACAATGTACCCAGAATACTAACAATAATCAAATAAGACAGTGCTCTCAAGGACTGATAATCAGATGAATAGCTTAAAAATGGGTGAAGAAACCAATGTTTATAAACCGGATGCCAAGGGATGGGTTTAATAAACAATGAAAGCAACTAACATTCAAATTGTGAATTGAACAATGAGATGACAGTGATATGAAAATTAAGACAACTTGAATGACAGTATAGAAGAAGAGAGGAATCTGACATCAATAAAGAGAGAAAACTGTCCATTGTATTATCATGAAAGTATATTACAAAGAATGTAATTTATGCATCTAGAATTGAACCCTCTAGTGCTCCAAATGTCTTTGGCTTTATAGCCTTACAAGATGAAATCTAGATCCTTTAAAGATGGATCAGATTTACTAAAAATAGTCAAATCAAAACAGATACACCAAGTGTAGGATGAGATCTTATAAAAATGGATCTAGAATGGAAAATCAAAACAAAATAGGAAAGGTCCTATTTAATGATCTCTAAAAATAGTAGATTGCCAATGAAGTGCAGTTTTAGCCTCCCAAGGCTGTTTGATTTGGTCCTCCAAAGATAAAATTCGAATTGGGTGATGTGTCATTTGATCCCTATCATTTTGCCCTTGAAAATGACCAAATCTAGTCAAAAAATTCCCTTTTGACTTTCATCTCCAAGAATGGCCTTCAGATTTTGATTTGATAATTCATAACCAACTTATTAAAGAAGATTTCAAACCATTCAAACCCAAAAAATCTCGATCTGGGAAAACATTCGGCTATTCTAGCTGTGATAGGATTTCACCAACTAATTTACCCAAAAATCCTCTCCTTAGCTGGTGAAAGGCAGAGCTTTCACCAGCTAACTAGTTATAATTCTGCCTTCTGCACTGGTGAAAGTGCAGATTGTTTCAAAATCAAATTTCTCAGTCATGGAGAGTCCATTTTTCATGCTTAAATAGTCAATCGACATCTAAAAATCCTAATATTTCCAATGGTGCTTTCAAATCTATAGTTGGAGCCTGGGAAGCTATTCAAATTTTCTTTACAAGATTAGGCATCACTCTTTCAAAAATGCCAATGCATTTTTTTATCGCTAACATCTGGCTCCAACTGGGATGGAGACGTCCCTGCGAGGTCTCCAAGAACCTAGCAGACCTGGTGCCTTTAGTACTGGGCCATGGAGTCATTCATCCTTTTCAATCCCAGCAATGTTTACAACCTGCATTTATGTCTTTGGCTATTTACAAGATCCCTTAAAATTTTGTTTCTGAAAACTCTGCCACTTGTCTTCGGAGCTGTTGCCACTTGTCTTTTGCTAAATTAAAATCTGCATATTGTTCCCTCAATATTGAACAAATTATATCATAATAATCTTAAGGATTTATCTTCAATTTGTTTCTTTCAAAACTCAAAGATATCATGTGCCAGATATATCCTAGAAATGTGGAATTTGGGCAAAATTTTGAGTGATCTGGTTAAAACAGCTTGCGGTGATTAACTGTATCTAGAATTTGGCACCTTATCCACCAAAATTACTCTATTTCGGTGGTTAATGAGCACATACAGGCTCGCCTAAACCACCGAGAATAGAAACTTACCCAAAAATCAAAATTTGATGAATCTTGATTACCTGCAAGAGTACAAAGACCTCAGGGTTTGCTAGACGAAGCTCCTCCCATAGTTCATCATCATGTTTCATTGTTACAAACTCTAGTGCTTGCTCCATATCCCCAACTTATTTATGATAAGTGCCAGAGCTTCTCTTGAATTCCCCATCCTTCCAAGAATGAAAACTTCTTCTTTAATAAGACCTCCTCTGGTACAAATATCATATGCCTTGTCAAGAGAGTAATGTTGGTTGCTGCGTAGGAAAGGGAGAAGTAGTCTGGGTTCATATTCTGCATAAAGCTCGACCTGGAGGCCATGAAAGTCGTTCCTTGCATGAGGACCTTTTCAAATAGTGCATGCAAATATTCATGCAATAAATATCTGTAAGTGATATTATTCTCAGCCTTCCACAACTGTGAGACCACTTCAGATGGTTTAATAAACTCTCTTTTTTGGACTAATAAGGAAACTTCCCTTTTTGGATCTAAATTCATGAGTGGCAACTCCTTATATTGCAGAGCATCATGTAGATTATGCTCCTCAATAAATTCAAATATGTCAGGTTTCCTCAGATCTGCATATATTGAAAAAGATTTCTCATACTGTTTATCGATGACATACAAGTTAGCTAGGGCCTCTTTCAAAGTTGGATTCACGAGACTCCTATTTAGTTGTTGTTCTATAGAAAATATTACAGCTGATGCACCGTAAATAGATGATGGCCAACTGTGAATTGTGGACAAAAGTTGCTTGTGAAAAGCTAAAATTGTGACTAGAACTAGAAGAGCCATCTCATATGCAGTATCTCAAAGTTGAGGGTTATGACCTATGAATCAACTCAACAATTAAAGAGATATCTGATAGTGCAATTGAGGACATCTAATTTGAGCTAATCCGTCATTGTGTTTTTGAGAACAGACTCAATGATTATTGGCAAGATTTGGAGTTCAAGTGTAATGAAAATCTTAAACACACAGAGAATATAGGCAACATACAGTCAATTTAGGCAGAGACTAAGAAAAAATTGTGAATTGACTAACAGAAGCAGATATTTGAGGTGATAATTGTTCAAGCATTGATCACAGAACCAGAATTTAAGCCGTTTGATAATTGAAACCCACACCTGTATGATGAGTTTGCTCTCCAAACTAGAGTTTCAACCATATTTTTCCACTTGAATGAATCTGGAGCTGTAATTGTGCACCTGTATGAGGGAATTTTGTCTGTTTGATCTGCGAGTCATACCTCTGACCTGTTGATTCTCGGAACGCACTGATGAGCTCTGACAACCTTCTTTATTTGACATCATCTGGAACATCATCTACATAGTTTCGATGAGCATGTGTTTTCTCTCGCAGACTGTAAACAAGTAAGCCATATCGTAACCTACAGACCTAATGAGGCTCAATGTATTAGCATGGTCCTATTATGTTTCACCACAAAATCCACAGATAAAGTCACTGCTTAGGCCAATGTCATGAATAATATTCCATATTCTTTCCACAAGATCCAGA
Source organism: Picea engelmannii (assembly GCA_009831015.1). Classification (NCBI taxonomy): domain Eukaryota; kingdom Viridiplantae; phylum Streptophyta; class Pinopsida; order Pinales; family Pinaceae; genus Picea; species Picea engelmannii. The sequence goes on from ML782505.1 coordinate 313,029, forward strand.
TAAACTTCTCATGTATAACCTCACCACATTCTTTCAAGAACAGTTGTACTCCCACTCTGTGTTGGTAAATGAATGCTTCTACAGATGTTCCATCGTTCTTGCATATGCTGGAAAAGCCTTGACTAAGAGCCCAACTGTTCCCTGTAGGAAATGCATCATTCCCATTAAGGATAGAGATATCATTATAACTGTTCACATTCTGACCAAGAAGCATTACTTTTTTCATACCTTTCTCCCAAATCTCTCTCACAATGGACTCTACTGGTCGTGACCTCTCTCTCCCCCGCGTGAAAGGTACAATGCATAATGAACACATATTGTTACAGCGACGCATTATGGAGACAAATGTTGTAACTGAATTGCTAGAAATTCTTACTGGACTGATATCAACAGATGTTTCTTCAAGGGACAGAAGTGTATTAACTCCCTTTTGACCATAATCTATAGCTTCTAGCAAGCGATGCAAGTCCCTGTAAGCATAAGGCCCAAAAACTACATCAACGATCTTGTCTGATTCAGATATTTTTTCTTTCAAATGTTCTGCCATGCACCCCAGCACAACCACTTTTAGAGGAACAACTGACTTTGCTCGTCCCTTTTAAACAATGTTTTTTCTGCTTTCACCATCTAACTCGCCTTATGATTCGCTGGTTAGCTGGTGAAAGCGTTGCCTTTCACCAACTAACTAGTTGTAAAATTGTCATGTGCGCTGATGAAAGATCTGCCTTAGTCCAAAATGAACTTTCACCTCCAAAACTGTGATTCCATCAAAAACTCAATGTGTCTCTGCTTTATCCCCTTGTATGTTCTGAGCTAGCACTTTCAAATATGGGTGTGAACTTTGCTTTTGCTTTGATTTTCTGATTTTCCTTTTAAGGCACTTTGCCTAATTGAAAAAACTGAAAGTAATCTACTTGCTCAAAGAAAAGATCTTATTCTTCTACACTAGTGCTTATTTCCTACTTATTCTACTCTAACCAGATCTGCCATTAGTTAAGTGAATGTTGATTTCCATAGCAGTAAAAATGAGTCTTTCAGGAAACCATACTTACCCGGAAACAACGACAAGCTAAGGAAATCTGAAATCTTCAGATCCTTTGAAAAATATATGTCCATGAAAGATGCCACTGGATCTTTAAAAGGAAGATAAGTAACATGCTGCTCCTCAGAAAACAGCTGCACATCTATGGCAACCTCCTTCTCATCCATGACCGTTCCTCTGTAAGAAGACTGATCATCTTCTTGTCCTCTTGAGATCAACTCGTGATCATCAAAAACTAAAATTTCATTATCAGAATAATACTCACAAGAGGATAACAAAACAAGATTTCCATCACATGGATTAGGATCAACTAAGAAAATATAATTTATTATGCAATCATCGGTCATCATAGGCTCTTCTTGATTTACAAATTGATCATAAGCTTCAAAAGCATACCTGGATCTAGAATATTCTTCCAATGTTGACGAATTTAGATCCAAATCTAAAATAAGCTCGTATGCTTTCTGTTTTTCTAAATCTGCTTCACACTCATTACCTCCCTGCTCAAAATCTGAACCATACTGACATTGTTTTTTCTCATGTGCAAGCAGATTGTTAAAGTCAACTCGCTGTTGGATCCTCCTGAAAGCATGAATATTCTCCTCCACCTCTTGAGCATCTTCAAACAAGTTCCCTAATGATGAAGACTTCCTTTCTAGCAAGAGAAGGACAAGTTCATTATGCTAAGCCATAAGATAGTATATCATGGAAGCAATCTCAGTAGGCTGAATCTCCAATGGGATGTCATAATAAACACGGTAAAACCTTCTATTGAAAACAAGCAAGGCTTCATCCTACTCTCGTTTCAAAGCATAGAAATCAGCGAGGTAAGAATCTAAAGATTTGTATTCACCCCAATACTTTAGGAAAGCATTAGAGAACTCAATCCAAGAGCCAATTGAATCAGCTCTCAGACCCTTAAACCATGTAGCAACATATTTGATCAAAGATTTGGAAAACATTTTCATGATCACATCTTCATGCGAAATTGAAAAACGATCAACAAAATCCAAAAATGATTCCAAGTGTCTCTCAGCTGATGCTTGATTCTCTCTGGAAAAAAAAGGGAGATATTCATAACAGTCAGTCGGGTAAGGATGAAGAAAAAGGGGCAGCTTTAAAGGCTTGAACATCTTCATCCGGATCTTAACTTGAAAGACTATGGGATGCTCATGAGAGTTAACAAGTTCATGACAAGGTTCAGAAATTATGACAAGAGGGGATGAGATCTGGACAGGATCTCAAACAATTTCTATCTTTTCAAGGTCACATGGCTGATCACATTCTAAAGGAAAAGAAATATGGTGGTCATCTTTGCGAATAGGTTGAGGTAAAGCTACCAAATCTACATCTACAATGCAGGCTGCAGGATTTCCTCTTCTAAAGATGAATATATACAAGAAGGATGATGGTTTTCTGGATATACAAAATAGAAAATAATTCTCTTTACACGTGAAGGGAAAAGAATGAAAGAGGTAATAAAGAACAACAACAGTTCATGAAGCAAACCAATGAACTGATACCTGGATTTTGATTTGAGCCTCTTCATCTTTTATCAACAAGATCCTCCCCAGTGGAGTCTTTGAATGTGGAGTCACCAGATAGAGTCTTACAACCAATATAATGCTCAGCCTTTGTCTATCATCAAAAGCTGAAACTATGTTGTCTCTCAGGGAAGCTTGCTTCATTCTCTGTTCCCCGGCAATGGCGCCAATTTGTTATCACTCCAAGAAACTCTTTGGGGTTGTAAACCAAAGATGCTTGGTAACTTATAAAATGAATGGATTTATGCTTAAGTAATGAATGGATCAATGGGATAACTGAAATACAACAATGTACCCAGACTACTAACAATAATCAAATAATCCAGTGCTCTCAAGGACTGATAATTCGATGAATAGCTTAAAAATGGGTGAAGAAACCAATGTTTATAAACCGGATGCCAAGGGATGGGTTTAATAAACAATGAAAGAAACTAACATTCAAATTGTGAAATAAACAATGGGATGACAGTGATATGACAGTTAAGACAACTTGAATGAAAGTATAGAATAAGAGAGGAATCTGACATCAATAAAGAGATAAAATTGTCCACTGTATTATCATGAAAGTCTATTACAAAGAATGTAATTTCTGCATCCAGAATTGAACCCTCTAGTGCTCCAAATGTCTTTGGCTTTATATCCTTACAAGATGAAATCTAGATCCTTTAAAGATGGATCAAATTTACTAAAAATAGTCAAATCAAAACAGATACAACAAGTGTAGGATGAGATCCTATAAAAATGGATCTAGAATGGAAAATCAAAACAAAATAGGAAAGGTCCTATTTAATGATCTCTAAAAATAGTAGATTGCCGATGAAGTGCAGTTTTAGCCTCCCAAGGTTGTTTGATTTGGTCCTCTAAAGATAAAATTTGAATTGGGTGATGTGTCATTCGATCCCTATCATTTTTCCCTTGAAAATGACCAAATCTAGTAAAAAAATTCCCTTTTGACTTTCATCTCCAAGAATGGCCTTCAGATTTTGATTTGATAATTCATAACCAGCTTATTAAAGAAGATTTCAAACCATTCAAACCCAAAAATCTCAATCTGGGCAAACATTAGGCTATTCTGGCCATGACAGGCTTTCACCAGCTAATTTACCTGAAAATCCTCTCCTTAGCTAGTGAAAGGCAGAGCTTTCACCAGTTAACTAGTTATAATTCTGCCTTCTGCGCTGGTGAAAGCATAGATTTTTTCAAAATCAAATTTCTCAGTCATGGAGAATCCATTTTGCATGCTTAAATAGTCAATCAACATCTACAAATCCTAAGATTTCCAATGGTTCTTTCAAATATGCATTTGGATCTCGGGAAGCTATTCAAATTTTCTTTACAAGATTAGGCATCACTCTTTCAAAAATGCCAGTGCATTTTTTATCGCTAACAAGGGCTTTCACCATAAGGGGACCACTTTGGAGTTCATCCATTTGTGCACCTTATCAATCATGATAAGACAATAATGAGTCATCTATACATTTTTCCAACAATGCATCATATACCAATGAAACCACATATATCCATCTTCATCATGTATCAATGACAACTCATTGATCCATCTTCATCTATGAATTCTCATCAAGGAAAATACATATTATATTACATCAATCATCAATCAATCAATCATTTGACATCAATCAATCACTTGACTTCAATCAATCAAACCATTGGCATCAATGATAACATGATTCAACAATATCCCACTTTGGCATCGATGGAAATACAAACATTGATGTCAACACCAATTACCAATTATTGATGTCAACATGTAGATACGGCATGCTCTACATCAATAGTCAATGTGACTATCTCTCCCCATCAAAAAACATCAATCACATCAATGTGATTAGCTCTTCCCCTTTGACATCAATGGCAAAGGTCCATTCTCATCTTGGGGCTGCTCCCCTTGCTTGAATGCCTTTGAAATTCCTCTGAATAATCTCTCCCTTTTTGAACAAGGGATATCACTCCGATGTAATGCTGAAGATACATCGAACATACTCCCCTTGTGACCATTGCTCCCCCTGGAATTATGCTTTTGTGCTCTTTCTTCAAATATAGGTCTATTTTCTAGGTATGTATTTGATAAATATCTCCTCCTAGAATCATGGGAAGAAGAATGACTCCCCTTAAGGGTATGTTTCCCCCTATCTTCTCTGCAAGATGAACAATATGCTACCATATGATGATCATTGGACCCATTCATGCATCAAACTTGTGCCATACCATACATCATGAAACAAAAGATATGTCATCAATGAAATAGAGAATCATGAACAATATATCCACCAAGTACATCATGTACCAAAATGTGCCCACCATGCACAACACCCATGTACATCAACAATGTTCCAAAAGATATCATCCATGAAATGTATCCACCATATGCCAACATGTGCATCCACCAATATGCCAACATGTGCGTCTACCAACATGTCAAACAATGTGCATCTATCAATATGCTAAACAAATACCATCCATGAGTGTACCATCATACATCATTACTTGCACCAAGCAAGTATATCAACCATGCATCAATAAGCTAAGATTCCCCAATGATGTACAACATGACTATCAATCTACATGTCTCAATGTGTAGCCCATCCACATGAAAAATGCATGCACCATGATATCCAATAGTACCATATACTGCCAATAATACATAATAAGATATATCAATGAAACTTCAAAATGTACCATCCATGTACTGCAACAGATCTGCATCAAACCATACTCATGGGTTAGTTCCATGAACCCAAGATTTATTTTATATCATAACCTTGCATGATCTAACCTAGAACCATGAAAACCTGTAGAAAATAGTGTTAGAACCTGCAATAAACAATGTGAGACTCTGTAGTACAGAGTTATACCATCACATCAAACTCTAAGCCATGTGCATTGCCTTTTTCCCAAGGCTTTACAACAGACACACATCCTACTGCACAACTGAGCGTGTGTGTACGTGACCTATTCAAGGTCAAAACACATCAATAGGCAACTGTCACCACTGTTACCTACGTGTGCCTTAGTAAATGGCACATTTAAACTTCCCTTCAATCTTTCATTTTGATCTGGCTACTCTGTCTTCTTCACCCACTTTTGTAGATGACCCTTCTCTTCAGAACTTGAGCTCTAAGTATCCATCTTTTCAAAGATGTCTCCCTTTCTTACTTCATTCCTGCTTCTATCCATGCTATGTGAAGTCCTCATCATGTATTTTCTTCTTATGTTCCAACACTCTTAGGATTTCTGGCCAAATCCACTACAGCTATAGCATCTCATAGAGTTACAGTGAACATAAATATGCCCTATTTGATCACATCTCCAACACCTTGTGGTGTTATAGAATATTCCATTATATCTTCTTTCATAAGATCTACATTCAAAAGCTTTGTGACCATGTCCATTACATGAATAACAATGCCCATGAAAAATGATTTCATACCTTTTCTTTGGTGTCCCAAAAATGTCTTCTTGATTTCTTCCTTGCTTTGTTCTTTTGAAATTTTCTTTGCCTTGTGAAGATTGTTGTTTTGCAACATTATCTTCTTTCTTTGATGGACTTACCTCATGCTTCTTCGAGGTGTTTTCTTCAGCATGTGTATCTTCTCCTTTGTATCCAAGACCTGATTTATCACATGATGGTCTTTGACTTTCCAAGATCTCATCCAAGATTCGTGAGTTATTCAAGAATTGGTTTGAACTTTCCACCTTATTTCTAAGGTCAACAATTTCATCTTCTAACTTGCAACACTAATATTCCTTTTCATTTATTTGAATCTTCAATAGTTCCTCTATTCTTTTGGCTTCTTCAATTTGGGTCTTGAGATGGACAATAGTTTCAAAACTTTTACTAATCTCATCATCTATATTCATGTCTTCTTTTCCATTATTTAGTCTTTTGATCTCTTCTTCCTTTGCTTGTAATTTAGAACTCTCTTCTTGTTCTTTGAGCATTCCCTTTAACTTCAAGATGTGCCTTTGGCTCCTCCTAAGAAACTTCTTAGTGTTATCCGAAAGATAATTATAGTGTGTATAAAAATGATCACTCCTATACATGTATAAACCCTCTTCAATTTCCTTTTGAAGTTTTAATAGATTTCCTTCTATTATTTTCATGGGATAAAGACCATAAAACTTTACACAACCTATATCTACATATTCTTCTTCACTTGTAGAAAAAAATTCATCATCATCATAATCATTGCATTCAAGGGATTTAGAGTGTTCTTTACCTTCATTTGAAATATCCTCATGATCTTCCTTTTTGCCAATATCAACACATGCTTCTTTGCTTTCATTTGAAATGTCTTCAAGATCTTCCTTTGTGCTATTATCACTTGATTCTTTATCTTCACTTGAAATGTTTTCAAAATCACATTTAGAAATAATGCATTCAAGTGTTTTTGATGATTCTTTACCTTTGATGATCTTAATGGAGTGGTCTTCAATTTCTTCTTTCTCTTCCTTGCTTTGATATGTCTCCTCTAGCTTTAGCCATAGATCCTTAGCAAAAGTGCATTGTCCCATGCTTTCATTGATAGGGCTTGAGAGTCCACTAAGAATTGTCTTGAGAGCCAATGAATCATTATTCTTTCCTTCCCTTTGAGCTGCAAACTTTGACTTTTTCTTCAACAGAACATATCCACCGATGGTTGCCTTCCAAATAGCTACTCCCATTGTCTTCAAATACACTAATCTCTATTCTCCAAGTAGAATAGTTTTCCTCATCAAGGATTGGAACTTCATCATCCATTTGTGTGTCTATGGATCTCCTTCGAGCTTGTTAAGGCATGTAGCGAAGGTCCCCTCTGATACCAATTGTTGGACACACCTACCACACTTAGAGGGGGGGGGGGGGGG
>ML782506.1:32919-73283 GCA_009831015.1 Picea engelmannii
ATCAACAGTGCAATTAAAGGCACTTTGAAGTGGAGGATTGGATATTTTTGAGGCTGCAACCTGTTAGTGTCCTATAAATAGGTTGTTAGAGTCTGAGTTCAATATATATGGTAGGGTAAAGTCATGCTTTGGCCTCAAAAAGACCATGGCATTTTTCTCTTAGGTGAAAGTCATGTTATGAGTCAATGGGTTTTGTGATTAATAAATTGCTTAGATAGGGTCATAAAATAAAGTTTGAGTCATGTGGTCTTGGCGTCAAAAGAATATGGGTTGTCATATCAACTAAGGGTCATAATGAGAGATCAGGTGGTCAATCAAAATCAGTTAGAGTCAGTCCTGTCATGGTTCAACAAATCGCATGAGCTCAAATCCGTTGGAGGCACGTGGCATCATCAAGCAATTGGAGCGTTGCACAAGTTGTTGTGCAATTTTCTAATGCTCCGCAAATCTGGTGAAGAAGTACAACAAGGCAATGATTGTTTCAAGTGGCGGTTTAAGTTGATTTTAGCTTTCAAATTACCTTATTCTAGCTTGCAGTAAACCTCCTAATCGCCATTTTTCCTCTCTGCAAATCACAAACCCCTCATTCAATTTTCTGCGCACGGGTTGCAAGGGACGCTGCATACAGTGTTGCATCACCACCTCCTTTACTACTATGCCCTCTAACCGCTAGTTTCAGCTCCTGGTTGATGTTTTAAAGGAAGACCTTTCTTATGAACCCAAAGGCCTAAGATTTTGCCCTAAAACGCAGACCATATCCTTAATTCTGCCTATTCGTTGCGCATCTGCAATTGTTGCGTTTTACCCTGCACACAGTCCTTTCATTTCATTCCCACAGGTAAACGACATACATCAGCATCATGGCGACTCTAGAAGGCAGGAGGAGGACTACAAAGGGTGGCGATATTGTTAGATTTGAGCCTCGAGACCTAAGGCTAGTGAATGCAAATCCAGCAATCAGGGTTTCTTTGAACAAGTGGGCTACATCAGATTCTGTGAAAAGATTCAAGGGTACAGCATGCAGGTGGAAAAGGAGTTTGCATTGAGTTTCAATGGAATTGAAGCTAAGGTGGGCAACATGCAATTTCAGGGTTCTAAAGACACCATCGTTGCTGCAACAGATATTCCTGCTCATGGAGAACAATGGTTCAAAGGTATGCAACTAGATCTAGCTTGCTATCATGAGTTTTTGAAGCCTGAATTTATAGACACGGATTTTGGAGCCACCATACCCAGAGAACTTCTATTAGAGAATCATAGCAACTTGTTGAGGGTAATTCAAAGGTTTTTCACGTGTGAGGGAAGATTCACTAGGGTTTACCAATATCATATCAGGCTCTTAATGCACTTCACTGGTAGGAAACCCTTGAATCTACCTTATTACCTCTTTAGAAGCCTAGGGAAGATGGATGACAGAGTGCAAGCAAGGAAAGACCTAGTGGAACCCAGCCTCTTCCATTTTTCATTGATAGAGTTGTTGGTGTTAGAAGAACTCAAAAAGAGGAATCAAGATTGGGAGACTTTTGCATCTTCATCAAAGATAGCAGTTGATTCTTTTAGCAGCCCACAAAGCATGAGAGATACACCTTCATCTGTAGCAAAGACCACCACATTTATCCTTGAGAGTTCTGTCAAAAAGAGGGCAAAGAAAATTGAGGAACCTGCAGTGAGCCAACAAGCTAAAATGAAAGGGAAAAAACTCCAGTTTTCCCCAGAGGTGGTCAAAATTCCTAATAAACTTACTAGGTCTGCAGCAAAAAGGATGCTTGCTATGCACATATCACAAGCACCTAATGAAGTTTCAGAGGCCTTTATAGAAACAGCTTTCCCTGATGACTAAGACAGTGTTATCATTGAGCTACAAGAAGAATTGAAGAAAGCTCATTTTGTCATAGCACAGTTGTATCATGAGAACATGGAAATGAAGAAAAAAGCTTTGGAACAGGCTTCCAAGAAAGATATCTCAATGACAGGTGAAACATCAGTGCCTTTAACTCCAACAAGTTCCAAAACAAAAGGTAAAGGGAAGGTAGTGGAGCAGAGTCCAGAGGTGAAAGAAATACCTAAGCCTAGTGTTCCTTTGACAAGATCCTCAGCCAGGAAATTGCAGTCTCAGGAAGAAACTCCAACAAAGAGCCAGCTAGCAGAAATAGAAAGGAAGAAGACTACCCATGGTGAGGATCAACTTACTTTTAACAGACTGAGAAAACAACTGAGAGAGGCACAAAATGTAATAATTCAACTCAGGAAGCAAGATAGGCAAGCAAGGCTCAAGCTCAAATAACATTTAGATGATTGTGACCCTGCAATAGATAATGCCAGAGCAATGGTAAGAAGAACCCTGCCATTGCACAAACAGTTGAAGAACATGTACCAGTAAAATTTGGCATTGAAGAGAGAGAACAGAACACTCAAGCAAAGCTTGCAGCAGTTGGAGACAGACAAGAAGGGGAAGGGCAAGCTTGATTTGCTTTTTGAAGCAGCAAAGATTTGAGCCCCTTGGAACTGGATTCACCCATTTTTGCATTTTGTCTTTTTGTCAATAAGCAGCAGGAAAAACCCTAACCTTAATTATCAAATGCCCTAAATATTTGAAGACTGCACAATGATTTTTTATCAAGGTTGGATCATTATAGATGGTCATATCATTCTGATGCCTATACCATGTTTTGGAGCTTATGTTTTGATTGTAAACTGTAAATGTAGAATTTACAGTTGCACAGTAGACATGCTGCGCAACTGTGACAGTTTTGTTTATCAACAGCAAAAAGGAGTTTTCCTTGTAAGTTTGCAATCCAGAATGTAATCAATGAGATAGAACCTATAAATGCAGTCAACTAATCACTTCATCAGGCTGAGGTAGTATGGACTCATTTATTGCATTTTGGCACATTAGGGTTTTAAAGTTTTAAGAGGCAAGTAATGTTTTGAAGAGGGTGAAGAGGTTCTAGAACACTTTATCATCATCAGAAGGCCAAATTCACCATCAAACATCATCATCCATCAACAAAGATCAAAAAGGTGAACAAATGTGAAAGGGACCTTTTGTTGCACAATTGTGTTGCGTTTCTCTTGTAGGTTGTTGTTGCACAGCAGCCTTACTACGCAACTGTGACAGAGTGCCAGAATCCCTCAAAATCGATAAGGACAACTCGACAAATCTTTCCAAATCATCTTCAACGTTTCTCTTGTAGGTTATTTGTTTTCTCTATAATCTTCAATCTACAACGATATTTAATTGGCCTAAAGAAGTGCTTTCTATCTTGCCTCTGATCAGTCACCTTCAATTTACCAAGTGTCCAGTAAACTGTCATTGATTTCTGACCTTTCAATGACTCCATTGCCCAATGGACTTTCTACCCAACTTGCCACCAACTCTATACATTCAATCTTGCCTTAGAGATCTAGCCTTTGGACGAAATTCCAAATCAATCCTTTCAGTGATTGATTTGAAGAGAGGGAGTCTTCTATGGTTCGAAGGGCTAGCTTCCAGCCTCAAGTTGGTTTGTAGTTACCTCTATAACTTGCTTCCCCAACCAAAAGCAATTTACGGAGTGATAACACAACCATACAAATAAATGTCCCTCAAGCAACAAAAGAAGGACAATAAATTAGCAACCAAGTACTATAGTCCCTATAAGTTGTTGCAAAGGATTGGTAGTATGGCTTACAAATTAGAGTTGATTATTCCTTCACCTGTACATCCAATCTTCCATGTTTCTTGCTTAAAGAGGTAAGTGATAATATCCCAATATAAACAATTTTGCCAAAACTTGATGAAGAGGGAAAAATCATATTAGAACTTGAAACAATCATTATAACAAAAATCTAGCAAGTGCAAACCCTAGCAATTATTGATTACCTCATCAAGTGGAAGAATCTGCCAACAGAATATGCAACTTAGGGAGATGAGTTCTTCAAACAGAAGCATCCACAGGTGATCAGTGTTGAGGGCAATGCTTGTTTGAAGGGGAGGGGTTGTTAAGCCCCTAACCATAACCCTCATTCATTGTCATTACATTAATTATTTTTATCTCCACTTATTATTATTGCTTTCTAGCCCTCTTTTTTCCAAGGAGGCCCATTTGAATGATCACTTCACCTTGTCCATTTGATATCTTGTAATAGGAGGTTGCCCCTCGAAGAGGCTTATCATCTATTCACGCTTTTACAAAATTCATAATAAGTCGCATTAATCACTAGTCATTGACCTCACCATACAGCACTAGTATATAAACCCTAAATCTTCGCCGCACCTAGGGCCTTAACTCTAAACAAACTTACAAACAAAATAAGACCAGAAATGTAGTACAGTCTTGGATATCTACTCAGCGACTATTGGGGAAAATTTATCATACATCCCAGTGCCCATTACTATTCACCATCATTATCAGTGAATTATACATTTTGCCTCGAATTTTTTGTTCAATGCTATCAATCAGATATCCATTGCATTGTTTATGAAAATCATAAATCCAATTTAAAAAGGATGAAGGTGGGTGAGAGTAAGTTACCTGCAAATCATTGTCGATTGGGGGAGGAACAAGGCCCGATGAAGAAGCAGAAGCAGCAGAGACCCAAAGCCTTGGCTGCTTAACGAAACCATATTTAGTAACTCTGAAATGGTTACGTTGTACCATCCCACTTACATGTTTGAAATACCCTTCAAGTTTGCCGCGCTTTGGACAACAACCATATCCAGCGGCTGCAAATGGTAAAGATAGAGATAGCATCCTGAAATTCAGCTCAGCTAAGCTGGATTGAATCTCCGAGACTGGGTTCTGACCAACTTTCTTACAGTTATTTGTTGTTCTAGTTTAGACTATAAGATCCTGGAACAATATATAGAAATGATAGAGGTAAAGATCATAGCATATAGATGGCTTAAAAATAGAGGTATAGACAACTAATCAATGAAAAATGAGAGGCCTCGTAGGGCATCGTGGGGCTCATCATCAAGGGAAGAATAGAGGGGGATCCATAAATATGGTTAAATTCATGTCAGATATAGGCTCTAGTAGAATATGGAAATTGGAGTCCCAACGCTAAGGGTCGGTGAGATTTAACATGGAGGACTGTAATTGGAATCAACCATGTTAGACGCTCACCTAACGGGGTGAAATTATTTTGGTGAAGAAAGATTTACAATTTGACAATTTTGTGAGAAAGCATCCATTCCCGTATAAACCGCTTCAAGCCACTCATGGGTCCGTTAGGTATTTGGGTTTTCCAGGTCACACGGAGATAGTGTCAACACTTGAATTAGTGTAAATTTTGTATAGTCTAGTTGGAGTTATTTATTTTTTGATTAGAAAATTATCATTGCAAGTAATATGTATGGAGTTATGTAATATAAATAGTTGTTTAAGATAGAATTATTTTTTTAATATATATAACTAATTTTACATAAATTGAGAGATGTAATTTAAAATAATTAATAAATTCAAATAATTAATTTTGGGTTTAGTTTTAGTGGTTGGGAGGAATGATTATTATCTTCTCTACCAAAATTCAATTTCTTAAAATGATATTTGGTTTGTGGAGAAAGAATTACATTTCGGCTTTAGAAATTAACCTCCTCATGTTAGTTGGTGCAACCGTCTCGTTCTCCATAACTGATATAAAAAATGACCTTAACTGATATAAGAAATGACCTATGGACAAGGTATGTACTCATTAACTTACAAACATCCTTTGCAAAAGATTGTGTTAGCAAGTGAAGTAGTTGTGGCTCTGGATTGGCTAGTAATGAGTGTGAAAATCTTATCTTTCGCTCATAAAGAAGAAGAAAATTGTTTGAACGTTTAAATGTTATTCGAGGGTTTTCACTTGCAAAAAATGATTATGTTTACCCTCTATTGTATGATACGGCTCCTGAATTCATATTATCATTTATCATTTTTCATTGTTCCTAAAATATTTGTGAAGAAGAATGAATTATGGGAAAATGGGTAGAACCCATTTATGGTATTGTTATATTTGTGGAGTTTAAACCTGGGTTCGAACCTGAGTTTGTAGATTATTTGTTTATTACTAGAATGAATATATATGCGACCAGCATTTGTCATATTGTTATATTCCATGCATTCGAACCTTGTTGGTATGAATGAATTGGTTAACGCTACATACTGTCTCCATTGAGACTATACTCATTATAGACCGAGTACACTCCCTCATTCAGATTTTAACTTCGTGTTTTCCAAGCAGAGAAATGGTTATTATGTTAGTTTGGATTTATTTTGAAAACAAAGCACATCCCATGCTTAGTGTTAACTTTGTTCTTTGTCAAAGATTGAGGTTGCACATTCATTTGTTCCTCTTGAGGGGACAATACTAAGCATATTATTTGATTTCACTATATGCGCTCTCGTACCCAACCTTTGCATTGCTTTTAAACTCACAATCACGAGTAACCATGGCTATGAAAATTGGATTTGCTAAAGAAAGTACTATTAGATAAATTGTGTGACAGTTGTCATTTTGCCATTCATAAGGCATTTGATATTCAAGTATTATATGGGGTTTGAGAATAAATATATTTGGGAATAAGAATGGGATAAAAAAGGCATGATGGACAAGTGGAAGTTTTAATTGATTTAATTATAAAAACTAGACATTTATTCCCTCTTTATTTTACCATTTTTCGTACATTACTCCCCATTATCTCAATCATATTTCATTATAGTTCTATGTCTTTTTCCCCATGTTTATGTAAATTAAAATATTTGCTAAAAGAGGATCTATTAAAGATTTATTCTTTATAGTAAATTTGTATATGGTATTGATTTTACTTTATGTTCTCAAGGTGATATATGGGAAGTTTGGAAGTTTGATGTTTTGATTTGGTTGTTGTAAATTCAAACTACATATATTTTGGGAATGTATTATTTGGTGAAAAGAGTAATCTTGAAACACATTCATTGTTTTGAGGAATTATTTGATAGTTTTCTCAAATGAATTTGACACATATTATTAGTTTTAAAGGAAAAGAGTGCACAGGCCTATGAACATAAATGATTGATTGTGTGAATATTGAACATAATTTTTTCATTCATTCCTATCATTTCATGTCATTTTTTGCAAATTGCACTCCCTTTATCATTTTTTCCTTGTCATACATTTATTTATTTTCATTCATTCCCTTGTTCAAAGGAGATAATAGACTATTCATATGAAAAGAATTTCAGAAGGAAGCATACACTTCAGATTTTGAAAAGCAAAACAATTAGAAGATTTCCTGTCAAATTATGGATTTTCTCCCTTGTTTACATTATTCCAACTCATTTCCCCCTTGCATGCTTGGATTATTGTGTCATTCTCAGAGCCATAGCTAAATCATTTTAATCAAAATTGTAATAGATGTTTACTATGTTGTGTTGTATTTTACTTAAAAAAATTGCACTAGATGAGCTTTTTCAGTTGAGGGAGTAACAAAGGTGGAAAAGAAGGAAATAGAAGCAAAAGGGGAAGATTGTCAAATGTATTTTGGCAACGGGGGAGACACAAGAGAATGAGGTTTTCCATACACTTTGATGTTGATTCTGAAGAATTTAACGAACTGGTACAAATGGGCTATCTGAACCTTGCTCTATTTTGGCTAGCATGTTGCAAAGAGTCCTTTCTTGATTATGGAATGTTTGCTTGGAACTTATATCTTTTGCTTAATTTCACCTTGGTGGTTGACATGGTATCCTGATAAGTTGGTCACCCTCGAGAAAAGGGTTGCTATTGGGGGGTTTCCTTGAAGGGTCATCGTACCATTCTGCACACATACTTACCACTTTTCACACATCTTCCCCTCCATTTCCTCATGTTTTGGGTTTTCAAGTGCATTCACCCTAAGAAGGGATTCTACCTCATTTCATTGGAAGAAGGGGTTGAAGGGCCAAAGGTGTTGTAGATGAAATCATACACAAATGATCACCCTAAAGTCCTAAGAGCCATGAAACACTTCTTTGAATGAATAAAGGACTTTTTAAAAAATAAAAATAAATGATGTCCTACTTGATGGGGGAATGCCTAGAGTGTTGATTAAGGTTGGTTGTCATTGATGTCAACCCTTGAAGAAAGCCTGGTAGCACAAATGTTTGAGTAATTGACCCAATTTTGTTTGATGTAAAGATGACTCATTATTGTCTTGTCATGGTTGATAAGAAGTACAAATGGATGAACTCCAAAGTGGTCCCCTTATGGTGAAAGCCCTCACGGGAAGACGCTTTGCGGATTGAGTTATCTTAAAAGTATGGTTAGAGAACCCATGCTTAATTTTGGAATAATGAGATGAAGGTCAGTGAATTTGTCAATGAAACTATCCTATATGGATAGTGTGTGTCATGCCATTTCCGGTGGTATGTGGAACGTCACATAACTCCTTATGGTTAGAGAGTTATGGCCATGTGAGGTTGGAGGACCCTCATGGGTCATATAGAAGCCCCTAAAAGTCAAAGTGTTTGCAAAATAAATTATTTTAAATGGAGAACTCCCTAAAATAAGGAAAATGTAATGCTACATGAAAGTATAAATAAGAGGCAAAGCTCTCCCATTTAAACACACTTGAACACATTGAATATCTTTTGTTGTGTGAGGCTTATCGCAAGTACTCATTGATACATCTGAAGTTGCAAAAGTATGAGTCTGTACTAAGGGTTGACAGTGAAATTCTCGGAATTACAACGAATACTAAAAAACCTTATTTTTTGAGGCGTACGTGGGTTGGTTGTGTATAGGATGTGTACATGCTGGTAAAGCCATGAAACTTGAGAAAATGAAGATGCAGAGGTTCTAAATTTTGAGATCAAGCTCCATGGAAGGTCTAAAGTGCTCATATATATCAGATATATCCATTGATTCAAAAGGTATGTCTTATTTCTATGAATAGTTGGATTTTGATGAATGCATGAGAAATGGTTATGGAGATTTGAGGATTCTCCCTAGAGAGACTAGTGGTTGCATGGAATCTTTTGCATAAGTCAGATCTAAAGAAATACAGAGCTGGTATATTTATCATTGATACTTCTTGTTGAGGCACATCTTGTATTTCTTGGCATATGGCTAAGGGTTTTTGTGGTACATGGTTGATAGCTTGTATTTGTGAAGTGATTGGTGTATTGAGAGGTTGAATATCAGAAAGGGTTTGATGACTAGATCATGTGAGGGTTATTATACTTGTTCATGTTTACACACATCTATACGGTACATGACTAGAGAGAGATATATATGCTTTGGGTAAAAGTTATGTATGAGGATGCATGCACAGGATACAGTTACAGTCTGGATACAGTGACAGGTTACAGATCTATGTGAAAGAAGTAACAGAGGGTCATAAGTTTTCAAGAGAAAGGAAACCCTAATTTTCAGAAGGCATACACAGGTTGCAACAGTTTGGTCGCATACATACACGGGATGCATAACCAATAGGGCGCACACATACGCATGTTGCAACACTACAGGTCACGTACCTGTTTTATTTTTGTTAATACATGTTCAGTTCTGGTACAGATTGATTACAGGGAAATTGTACAAGTTGGATGCAGGTGACTGGTACAGATTGATACAATTGTACATTGGTATATCTCGCAGTGATAGTGTGACATTGGTTCCATCATTTTACTTCTACATCAGGATGGTTGGACGGGGCAAGGAAAGGTGGTTGTAGCCAAAGAACATAGGCGGTTGTAGCCTCCTTCTGGTTGTAGCCAGAAAATAGGGGAGTTGGAGCTTCCCTCGGGTTGTAGCCTGAGAAACAAGGGGGTTAGAGCCTCCTTCCAGTTGCAGCTGGAAAACAAAGGAAGTTGGTGCTTACAATGAATATAATTCTTCAATACATATAAGAAAAAATATTATGTTGTTTTCTCTCCCTTTGGGTTTCCACGTAGTATTGTGTATGTGTATGATTTTTTATTTGTTCATTGCTTATTTACTCTGCAGTTATTGGATGATAATGCTACATTTAACACTTAGATTATATGGTTAAAAAGGATTAAATTGCTCTATTACTAATTCACCTGCCCCCTCGGTAATCCAACAATTGGTATCAAAGCAGGTTCCATTAGAAATCAGTTTAACCACTGAAAGGTAGATCATGGAGAGCAACAACTTGTATAAAAATGGAATACCACGGTTTAATGGACATAAGTATGCATTTTGGAGCATAAGGATGAAAACATATACACAGGCACAGGGATTTGAAATTTGGCAATCAATTGTAGATGGATACACAGCACCAGCAATTCCGCCAACAAATGACAAAGCAGTGAAACTCGGTCAGAATAATTCCAAAGCCAAAAATGCACTTCTAAATGGTCTTAGTGAAATGGTATTCACCAAAGTTGCACATTGTAAATCCACTAAAGAGATTTGGGACAAAGTTCAAAATATTTATGAAGGATATTCAAAAGTCAAAGCAGCAAAACTTCAAACTTACAAAGGTCAGCTTGAACAACTTAAGATGAAGGAATATGAGAATATTGCAGCTTACTTTTTACGAGTTGATGAAACAGTAAATGCAATCATAGGATTGGGAGAAGAAATCAAAGAATCTGTAATTGTTCAAAAAGTAATAAGATCTCTTCCTATGAGATTTGAACCTAAGATATCAGCATTAGAAGAAAGATCAGATCTAAACTCAATAAGTATGGACAAATTACATGGAATCTTCACAGCATATGAAACGAGAACTGAATAGGAAAATCTAGATATAAAAGAAGCAACCTTTAAATCATGCAAAAAGTCAAATCAAAAGGGAAAGCAAAAAGAGGAACATATCAGGAGCAGTGACGTCTCGGAAGATGATGAAGAAGTGGTCAACTTTGTCAAAAGACTGAACAAGGGAACCGACGGTAGGTATAGAGGTAAACTTCCTTTAATTTGTTTTAATTGTGATGGTATTGGTCATTTTGCTAACAAATGTCCTCGTAAGAAAGAGAAATGATGAAGGTTACTCAAAAGGCAAAAGAACCACAAAGAAAGTTTTCAAAAAAAGCTTATCCACATCTCATCATCAGATGAAGATGAAGTCAGTGACAGTGAGATAGAAAGAGTTCTATTCATGGAAGTAGAAGACTCTAAAGAAGAATATGAAGAAGCCAAAGAAGAATATGAAGAAGCCAAAGAAGAATATGAAGAAGTCGAAGAAGAAATTGAAGAGGCAGAAGTTGACTACCAAGAGGAATTAATGTGTGTCATAGAAGTTATCAGAAGAGAAAAGAAGAAACACAAGAAACTACAAGCAGAACTAGACAAGAAAGAAGACAAGAAAGAACTAGAACAAATGATCACAAATTTGACGGTTCAAATAGAAGAAGATAAAAGAATTAAAGAAGCACTCAAAGAACAACTAGAAGAAAAAGACAAGATCATTGGAAATTTCAAAGCAGATATTATCACATTAAGAAAGGATCTTCAAAAGAAAAATATGCAAAATAGCTCAAAAGTTTTGGATGACAGTATCAGCAGTCAAAAATCTCATCATGACAAGTCCGGACTTGGATACAATCAGACAGAAAAAAGGATCAAGCTCCAAAACAACAGAGCAAGAAACATATCCAAAACGCTATGCAGAAACAATCAAGGGGGATAGGAAGATCTACAAGGAAGATTACAGGGACACTCCTCCATCGAGAAGATTCAAATTTCAAAATCAACAACCGACAGATAAGCCTTAGGAAGAAGAAGAATTCATAAGAGTACCTCATTTCAGAAGATTTTCAACTCCCAGGTATCAAACTATCTTTTTTGGTTTATGTTGTGCATGTAATAATTTTGGACATAAAGTTGTGAATTGCGGAGCTAACAACAGGAACACAAACAACTTTGAAATTCATACACAAAAGGGTTATCCAAGAAGGCCTAGTGAAACACAGAGAAGAAGTTACAACAAGTTTGAATCTTTGAGCACTGAAGTGGAATGTTAAAAATGTAACAATTTTGGACACATGGCCAAAGAATGTAGAATGAAAGTCCCTCCTAGAGAACCGCAATAGAATAACAACAGTCATAGACATGAACCTCAGAAAAGGACATGGATAAGAAAGCAATGAAGAATGCACACTCTCTCTACAAGCTAAGCAGAAGAAACATGGTTGGTATGTTGATAGTGGGTGTTCAAAACACATGACAGATGATAGAGACAGGTTTCTTACATTACGAAAGGAAAGAGATGGATCAATCTCCTTCGGAAATGATGATTCAGCCAAAATCATTGGAAAAGGCACAGTCAAAATTGGGAACAAGATTACAAAGGCATAAAATGTTATACTAGTAGAAGATATGAAACATAATCTTCTAAGTGTGAGTCAAATTTGTGACCAAGGTCATAACGTTACTTTCGATTCACAAAAGTGCGAGATAAGAAAAGAAGGTTCAGAAAAATTGATTGCTACAGCTGCGAGAACTTCAAGCAACACATATGTGTTAAGTGAAATTGGAAATGAAAAGTGTTGTCTAGGAAAGGAAGATGAAATTTGGCTATGGAACAGAAGAATGGGTCACATACATTTTGATAACCTTGTCAAAGTCAGCAAAAGAGAAGTAGTCAGAGAAATGCCCCAAATCACGAAACCAACCAACACTTTATTCAAGCATTGTCAACAAGGAAAGAAAACAAAGACCAGGTTCAAATCAAAGGAATATTCAACGACAAGACCACTGGAAATTGTGCATACTGATCTAGTTGGACCAACTACAACAAAGGGCTTAAAAGGTGAGAAATACTTTATGTTATTAGTTGATGATTATACAAGAATGACCGCAGTTTGCTTTCTCAAAAATAAGTCAGAAGCTTTTGAAAACTTCAAGATCTACAAGGAAATGGTTGAAAATGAAATGGATTCAAAAATCAAATGCTTGAGATCTGATAATGGAGGAGAGTTCACTTCAAAGGAATTCATGGACTACTGCAGCAGTCATGGAATAAAAAGGGAATTCTTCATTGCTAGGACACCTCAACATAATGGAGTTGTTGAAAGAAAGAACATGACAGTACAAGAAATGGCTCAAACAATGCTAATGGATTCCAAATTGACAGATATTTTTTGGACATAGGCAGTGCATAAAACAGTTCACATTCAAAACAGAGTAATGCTCATAAACAACACTGACAAAACTCCCTACGAGCTATGGAAAGGAAGACCATGAAATGTAAAGCACTTCAGAGTTTTTGGAAGCAAATGCTGCATCAAAAGAGAAGATGGCAGAATGGGAAAGTTTGACTCTTATGTGGACAAAGGAGTACTTGTTGGTTACTCAAGTATAAGAAAAGCATACAAGTGTTACAACCTGAGATTGAAGAAAGTGGTGGAAAGCATCAACGTAACAATTGAAGAAATAGGTAGACAAGAATTAAAGGAAGAAGAAAATGAATCAATGGAACAACTTTACGAAGAATAAACAAAAGATGAAAAAGAAGGGAAAGACGAAGAGGATCCAACAAAAATAGAAGAGCAAGTTCAACAAGTAACTCCAAAAACACCTAACAGACGAGTACAAAAGAATCATCTTTCAGATCAGATTATCGGAAACAAAGACGCGGGATTAGAGACTAGAAGAAGAAGTCGTTCACCAGAACAAACGCACCTAGCACTCACATCTACGATTGAACCAACCTATTTTGAAGAGGCTAGCAAGGATGAATTTTGGAACAAGGCCATGGATGAAGAATTGGATCAAATAGAGAAACTCCAAAGTGGTCCCCTTATGGTGAAATCCCTCACGGAAGACGCTTTGCGGATTGAGTTATCCTAAAAGTATGGTTAGAGAACCCATGCTTAATTGTGGAATAATGAGATTAAGGTCAGTGAATTTTTCAGTGAAAACTATCCTAGATGGATAGTGCTTGTCATGCCATTTCCGGTGGTATGTGGAACGTCACATAACTCCTCACGATTAGAGAGTTATGGCCATGTGAAGTTGGAGGACCCTCATGGGTCATATAGAAGCCCCTAAAAGTCATAGTGTTTGCAAAATAAAACTCCCTAAAATAAGGAAAATGTAATGCTACATGAAAGTATAAATAAGAGGCAAAGCTCTCCCATTTAAACACATTTGAACACATTGAATATCTTTTGTTGTCGAGGCTTATTGCAAGTACTCATTAATACACCTGAAGTTGCGAAAGTATGAGGTAGTATGAAGGGTTGACGATGAAATTATCGAAATTACAACGAATATTAAAAACCCTTATTTTCTGAGGCATACATGGGCTAACTGTGTATAGGGTGCGTACATACTGAGGCGTACACGAGCTGGTTGTGTATAGGGTGCGTACATACTGAGGCGTACGTGGGCTGGTTGTGTACAGGGTGCGTAAATGTTGGTAAAGCCATGAAACTTGAGAAGATGAAGATGCAGAGGTTCTAAATTCTGAGATCAAGCTCCCTGAAAGGTCTAAAGTGCTCAAATACATCAGATCTATCCATTGATTCAAAAGGTATGTCTTATTTCTATGAATAGTTGGATTTTGATTAATGCATGAGAAATGGTTATGGATATTTGAGGATTCTCCCTAGAGAGACTAGCGACTACATGGGATCTTCTGCATAAGTTGGATATAAAGAAATATAGAGCTGGTATATTTATCCTTGATACTCCTTGTTGTAGCATATCTTGTATTTCTTGGCATATGGCTAAGGGTTTTTGTGGTACATGGTTGAGAGCTTGTATTTTTGAAGTGATTGAAGTATTGAGAGGTTGAATATCAGAAAGGGTATGATGACTAGATCTTGTGAGGGTTATTATAATTTTTCATGATTACACACACCTATACGACACATGACTAGAGAGAGATATATATGCTTTGGGTAAAAGTTATGTACGAGTATGCATGCACAGGATACAGTTACAGTCTGGATACAGTGACAGGTTACGGATCTATGTTAAAGAAGTAACAGAGGGTTAAAAGTTTTCAAGAGAAAGGAAACCGTAATTTTCAGAAGGCATACGCAGGCTGCATAACAGTTTGGTCACGTACATACGCAGGCTGAATAACCGATAGGGCACGTACATACATGTGCTGCAGCACTACAGGTCGCATACCTGTTTTATTTTTGTTGATACATGTTCAGTTCTAATATAGATTGATTACATGGCAGTTGTACAGGTTGGATGCAGGTCAGTGGTACAGATTGATACAGTTGTACAATGGTATATCTCACAGTGATAGTGTGACATTGGTTCCATCATTCTACTTCTATGTCAGGGCGGTTGGATGGGGCAAGGACAGGTGGTTGTAGCCACCTTCTAGTTGTAGCCGAAGAACATAGGGGGTTGTAGCCTCCTTCTGGTCGTAGCCAGAAAATAGGGGAGTTGGAGCTTCCCTCAGGTTGTAGCCTGAGAAACAATGGGGTTGGAGCCTCCTTCCAGTTGCAACTGGAAAAAAAAGGTAGTTGGTGCTTCCAATGAATGTAATTCTTCATGACATATAAGAAAAAGCATTCTCTAGTTTTCTCCCATTTTGGGTTTCCACGTAAAACACTGGTGTATTGTGTATGTGTATGACTGTTCATTTGTTCATTGCTTATTTACTTTGCAGTTATTGGATGATAATGCTACATTTAACACTTGGATTATATGGTTAAAAATGATTGAATTTCTCTATTACTGATTCACCCCCCCTCTTAGTAATACATCATTGCGGTGTTATTTAATTTCCAGTGCATATAACACTCAATGTGTTATAACTTCAAGTGACATTGTGGTGCTCTTTTTCTTTCCATTGCACATAGCACTCAATGTTCAAACTTGATAAAAAGGCAAATAAAGGGCTTGGAAAAAAGTTTGATTGCAAACAAATGGAAACTCAAGGATGTAGCACACCCTCCACAAAGGCACCCATACATGAGACAATGCAAACCCTTGATATGTCAAGAACCCCATGCCCAAGAGTCCTTCCCCAATCCACCTTGTTATCCCCATTTTGGGGGATAACTAAGGAGATCATGTCTCGAGGCCCTCAGGTTGCAGATATGGAGTGATGAGAGACTACATGACCAACAGTGTCCACTTGCACAGATGGAGGCCCTTCTCACCACCACAAAGGTCAGGATTTTCATATGTCATCCACCACACCAATTGTCTTCTGAAAGGCATATAGCCTTGCTCCATGAGGTACAAGTCAGGTATTATCGTGAGTGTCATTTCAATATTTGAGGCATTTTGAGTATGTTGTATCTTAGACTGCTTTAGATTTCATGACATATGCTTGGACATTATGCCTTTTGGCCCTTTTCACCTTGGTGGATGACATTGTGCCATAGTAAGTGGTCTTCCTCGGGAATGGGTTTGCTACTAGGAACTCCCTTGAAGAGCCATTGTACCATTCCCAACCATACTTACCAACTTTCCATCACCTAAAACCCCCCCATTTCCTTGTCTCTTGGGATTTAGGGTGTATTGACCTAAGAAGGGGTTGTCCCTCATTCTATGGGAAGAAGAGGTTGAAGGCACAGAGGGATAATTGTTGGCTAAAAAGATAAAATCCTATATATAAACCTTCTAGATGCTTCGCCCAGAAAATTTCTCAAGAAAGTAATGAAACACTTCTCTGTAAGAAAAGGGGGACCCACAAGAATAAATAACAGTGAATGCTTAGGGGGTTAGTTGGAGGAAAGGAGGTCTCATCATGAGGCGACCTATCATGATCATGGGTATCTAGTAGTGTGAAATTACCATCCTATGGCCACCAAGCCAGGGTAGTGGCTCTCAGTTACACAACTGAGAGAAAGGGGCTCTCATCACGAGCCAACCTTCTCATTTTCGCAAGGTATTTGTGAGTGACGTTGTCGTTATCTGGACACCACACCAGGACAATGGCCTTCAACTCATCCTTTAAAACATGAAATAAAAAAAGAGTGGAAAGGGGATGGGCTTGGAAAACATGCATTGCAAACAAAGGTGCCACACACCCTCTACAAAGGCACCCATGAGTGAGACACTACAACCCCTCGTATGTCATGAACCCCATGCCCAGTGAGTCTTGATCCATAACCATTTCATCTACTTCACATGGCTTAGAGAGGGATCACTTGGGAAACACTCTTTGACCTAGGGAAAGATCTACCCAATAGGACACCTCGTCAACCCTCCCATATCCAAGCTTGGCAAGTTGCATAATGTCTTTGAGTAGTTACTTGTTTGACCAAGTAATCTTTGATGCACATGCTTAGGTCACTCGTTGTTGATTTGATTTAATCACCATGATATTATGACTTGGGATCCTTGGAGGGCGTGCTTATTTGTTCTTGCAGGACACAGTTGGCAGATAGTTTCAAAAGAACAAGCCTAGATTGGGCTTCCATGGGGCTTGAAGCCCATAGGTTGGATGTCGAGGGTCCACATGCCAGATGATAGAGATGTACCTTTAAAGGCATAAAAGACATCTCTTCTCCAACCTTATGTGTAGGTCACATGACTTCTTCAGGGCTTGTGCCGTAGGTAAGTAGGTAGGTCATCTTGCTTTCCTTTCATTTACATCTTGATTCCTCAGATTGGTTTATATGCATTTCATTTTTCATTTTTCTCTACTTGCATATTGATTTCATGCTTAGTTTAGAAGTTTTTGAAAAAATGTCAAAATTTTTCTTTTCTAGATTAGTTTTTTATTTTGGATTTTTATGTATATGGATGAAGGGTGATAGCACCACCCTAGATGCTCTGATGCTTTTGTCTAAGTTTTGGCAAGCACAGGTTTGCCAGGAGATGTTGTGGTTCTCATGCACTCTACGATGAGCACGTGTCCCCAAGTAGGAGCCAAATTTTATCCCCATTTTGTTGGATAACGAAGGATATTATGTCTCAAGGTGCTCAGGTTGCAGATATGGAGTGCCAAGAGACTACATGACTGACATTATCCACTTTCATAGATAGAGACCCTTTTCACCACCACATAGGTCAGGATTTTCATATGGCATCCACCACACCAATTGGCTTCCGAGAGGCATTGAGCCTTGCTCCATGAGGTACAAGTTAGGTATTATGGTGAGTGTCATTTCAATATTTGAGGCATTTTGAGTATGTTGTATCTTAGACTGCTTTAGATTTCATGACATATTCTTGGACATTATGCCCTTTTCCCTGTTTCACCTTGGTGGTTGACATTGTGCCCTAGTAATTGGTTTTCCTCGGGAATGGGTTTGTTACAAGGAAATACCTTAAAGAGCCAACGTACCATTCCTAGGCATACTTACCACTTTCCATCACTTAAACCCCCCATTTCCTTGTCTCTTGGGATTTTAGGGTGTATTGACCCAAGAAGGGGTTTTCCCTCATTCTATGGGAAGAAGGGGTTGAAGGCCCAGAGGAATTGTTGTTGGATAAAAAAGATAAAATCCTATTTATAAAACCTTCCAGATGCTTCACCCATGGATCCCCAAAGAAAGCATGAAAACTCTTCTCTGTAAGAAAAGGGGGACCCACAAGATTAATGATAGATTCCTAGGGGGTTAGTTGGAGGATAGGAGGTTTGATCATGAGACAAACTATCATGATCATGCGTATCTAGCGGTATGAAATTACCGTCATTTGTCCACCAAGCTAGGGTAGTGTCTCTCTGTTGCACAACTGAGAGAAAGGGGGTCTCATCACCAACCAACCTTTTAATTTCCGGAAGTTATTTGTGAGTGACACTGTCATTATATGGACACCACGCCAGGACAATGGCCTTCAATTTGTCCTTTAAAATATGAAATAAACAAATAATGGCAAGAGGATGGGCTTGGAAAAATTACATTGCAAATAAAGCTGCCACACACTCTCTACAAAGGCACCCATGAATGAGACACTACAACCCCTTGTATGTCATGAACCCCATGCCCAATGAGCCTTGATACTTAACCACTTCATACACTTCACATGGCTTAGAGAGGGATCTCTTGGGAAACACTCCTTGACCCGGGGAAAGATCTACCCAATAGGACACCTCGTAACCCTTCCCATATCCTAGCTTGACAAGTCACATAATGTCTTTGAGCACTTATTTGTTTGACCGGGTAATCTTTGATGCAAATTCTTAGGTGGCTCATTTATTGATTTGATTTACTCACCATGTTATTATGACTTGAGATCCTTGGAGAGTGTGCTTATTTGTCTTTGCAGGACCTAGTTGGTGGAGAGTTTTGGAGGAACAAGCCTAGCTTGGGCTTCCATGGGGCTTGAAGCCCACGGGTTGGATACCAAGGGCTCGCATGCCAGATGAGAGAGACATACCCTCGAAGGCCTAGAATACATCATGGATGACGTGACCTATCCTTTGCATGCCAAACATTTTTCCTAGGAGAGGCAAAACGTCACCTTTGGAGGTTTGACGTCACCTAGAGGGGCTAGGGTTTGGAGGTGAATACTTGGTTCATTGACACATGGATGTTTTGAGGAGAGAAAGGCCTTGACCATGAGGAGATGGCCTAGATTATGGACATGTGGCCTTTGGAGGCCTAACTATGCATCTCCAACTCCAACAACTTGCTCCTAATGTCAAAACGTCCCCTAAAGGGGTGATGTCCTCTTGTTCTAGGGTTTTTTTTGTGTAAAAGTAAATTTTAAGTGAATTGTCTAATATTATTTGGTTGCAAGGGGTGGGATAAGGGTTGTGGACCCCTTGTGTTATGTTTTACCCTTGCTAATGTAGACAAACTATGTTAGTGACATTTTGTGTAAATAGAGATCATAATATCTCATTTTAAATCACAACTCTCCCATTGTGAGAAGTATTGGACTGAAATTTTCGCTATCTTTCGCTATTTCTCTCTTATGCTCTTGTGTATGGATATCTTTCTTGGATATTTGGTTGGTGGAGGTATGCACTAGCCTTGTAATTCTTTTCTCTTGCTATTGTTGTGGTCTATCTTAGCATTTTTTCCTTGAATTGGTAAGAAATCTACATTGTGTTAGCATTTGCGTTTCAAGTCAAGGTTGATTGGTTTTTTTTTTTGACAAGAGCGGGTAATGGATTTTTTATTAAAGAAAACAGTGGCGAAGCCACTGATGTGGATACAGAAAAAATGATAATTTCTTTACTTAAACAGTTAGATATCCTGGAGGCTATGCCTTCCTACCAGGCGAAGGAAATAGAAAACTAGCAGAGTTATTTACTGCGGAGGCTTCTATACAAAACGCCTTCTTCGCTGATATGGTTTCAGATATGCATTCCATTCTTCTGACCAGTTGGTCAAATTACTTTGGATCATCTTGCTTGGAATGGTCCCTTTCGGTCTTCCATTCTTTGTTCAGCTATTTCATTTTTTCTTCCAGATTGCTAACTCTGTTTTCAAACTCTTGTTTAGGATCTCTGAGCTCTTTACGCAGCTTCCCCAGCTCCTCTGTTAGCCCGAATTTTGTTGTGGTGATATCGGCTTCGAGCATTTCCAAGCGCCTTCCAAGATCGATGTCTAAGTTTTGGAGAAAATCCAGTTGATGATGCAGCATATCCTTCAGACGTTGTAGGTCTTCTTCCAGCGAATTCAGCCTTTCTTCAGTGGTGGGTTTGTTGCTCGAGTTGGACGCCATGTCCTTCTCCTTCCTTGATGCTCCCAGACTGCTATGGTTGTGCACGCGCTTCTCTCTGCCTCTGCTTGACTGTATCTCTTGCCTTTGTAAGCTCTAGGTATGAGGAGGCCCTTCCTTGCTTCCCTTTTTATCTGCAACTTCTTCCAGGTTCAGCTCCCTTAAACGATTCGCGCGATCTGGAGTGATGGCTTTCCCTGAAAATTCAACAACCAAATGATTTTTACGTCCCACAATTCTGACCTTTGCTTTGTCTTTACCTGCCTTGGTTTCTCCTCAGTGTCTTGTCTCTTGTGCCTTGTGTCCTTTCCAGTTCGTGCCCCTTTCAACTATCGGTCTTTTTCCCCTAGTCTCAAGGCAAATACATTCTAGTTGTGATTCCATTTAATTGTAAGGTTCCAATATGAGAGTTGGCTCCTTTGTTGGCTTGTGCGTCTGCTGGTGCGTTCAGTCTCCGGAGGACATGGTAAAGCTTGTAAGTACGGAGACTTCCAAGGAGGAGCTCGATTTTCTCTAGAATGTGATGGAGTTTTGCATTTTTTATTCTGTTACGAAGGATTAAGGCTTGGATTACTAACATGGAGTCCCCTATTATCACCAGATCTTGGACATTGTGGTTAATTGCTTGAGTTAGTCCTTGCCAGAGGGCCAGTGCTTCTGTTTTGTTGTTAGATTCTGTTCCAACTCCCCAGGCAAAGCTGAGTTTCGGGTGACCTGTTGGGCTTTCCAGGACTCCTCCTCCCCTAGCTGGACCTGAGTTTCCTTTGGAGGCCCCGTCAAAGAACAAAATATGCTTGTTTTCCTTTCTCTTCCAATCGTCAAAGTCTTGCTTCTCCTTTCGTATTTCCCAGATTTCCTGGTGAAAGTTGCTTCTTGTTTTCTGTTGCTGATGTTTGAGATTAAAGTGTTCAATCCAATGTTCCTCTTCTAGCTCCAAGGGATTTGAGTTTTTAACTTTGCAGAAGTATGGGGCAAACTCCCCAAAATAGGCCTTTATCTTGGTTGCAACTTGAGCTGGACTGTTTTTGGTCTCCCTAAAAAGCCTATTATTTCGCTCAAGCCAAATCTTCCAGAGTATAAATTTAGGGAGAGTTCTCCAAAAGGTGGAAATTTGGCCTTTTTTTGCTGTCTGGAAGGGACATAAGGAGTTCCAGTTTTGGAGCAGGATGTTGGATTCTTGTGGGAGCTTGAAGGTGAAACCCAGGGCCACTTGCCAGACTTCCTTGGAGTAGACACTGCTTAGGAGCAGATGGTCTGTGGTTTCCTCTTCTTGAAGACAGAGGGGACATCTATGAGGACCTTCCCATCCTCTTCGTCTTAAGTTTTCTCTAGTTAGGATGCCTCTATGATCCATGGTCCATACAAACATGTCTATCTTTGGGATAGATTTGGCTGTCGAGATTGCTCTCCAAATTGCTGGATATGGGGGGACGTTAGGGATAGAGACTATGTGTTGATACCCAACTGTTGTAGTGTAAATTCCAGAGCATGTTTCCCAACCTCTCTTGTCTTTTTTCCTTTATTTTAGGGGGGATTTCCCTTGTAGGCAGAACTTCAGGGTGTTCCAATCCTCTTCTAAGTTTGGAGGTATGTTAGCCAATTCCCAATTTTTCCAAGCTTTTGGTTCATCATTTCCCCAAACTGAAATATCCCACAAAGTATTTAAATTATGAGTTTTCATCCACACTTTGATCTGGTTTAGGTCCTGTCTCGAGCCTAAGGGAGGGTCTCCCATTATTGAGTCTTCCCAAACGTTGATCTCTTTTCCATTTCCTGGTATCCAAGTAAGTTGAGGACTAAAGTGTTTCAAAACCTTCTGACACAGAGAGAATATTGGGGATCCTTTCTCCACCATTGTTGGGCGATCTAGGCACTTTTTCCTTGGACCTCGAAAGTACTTCTTCCAAAGCACCTTTTTACTCCAAGAAGGGGTACCTATGATCAGATTCCACGGTATCTTTGCTCCTAATGCTAGATTTTGTGCCTGGATGTTTTTAAACTGAAGGCCACCTTCGAAGACAGGCTTGGAGATTTTTTCCCAGCTTATGAGATGCAATTTTTTCCCTCATTGCTTTCCTCCTTCCCAAAGAAATCTTCTGAACAATGTTTCAATTTTCTGGATCATAGAAACATAGGTAAGTAAAAGGGAGCTTTGGTAGATCGAAATGCTTGCTAGAATTTCTTTGATTAGGACCACTTTGCCTGCAAGATTTAGCCAGCTTGTTCCCCAAGAGTTTATTTTGTTTTTTAACTTGTCTATCAGCAGGTTCCAGTGTTAAGCCTTTGGCTTGGATTTGAAAATTAGGACTCCCAGGTATTTAAAGGCCTCCCAGTTGGTTCAGCCTTCCATTCCCAGAATTCTAGAGATATCTAGCATTTCCCTTGGAGTGATGTTCCATCCAAAGATCTTGCTTTTAATCAGGCTTATGGTGCCGCCAGAGATTTCTGTGTAGACATCTAACTCATTTTTGAATTTCCTTGTTGTTTGTAAACTCGCTCCTCCCATCAGTAGCGTGTCATCCACAAATTGGGCATGATTTATGTCCTTTACCCCATGGGATATCCTCGGGACTAGGAGGTTTTTATGCATCTGGTAGTGGTCTAATTGGAAGCTTAGCACTGAGGCCTGGATGGCATAAAGAAGAGGAGAAAGAGGGAAGCCTTGCCTGAGTCCTCTGGAGGCTTGAAAGAACTTAGTGGCCCTTCCATTCACTAGCGGTGCTATCTAGGGGGAGCCAATGCAAGCCTTTATCCAATTTATAAATGCTGGGGCAAAACCAAAATTTTCCATGACTTTGAACAAGAAGTTATGTATAACCCTGTCAAATGCATTAGCAAGATCAAGTTTTATAGTCATACCTTTGTCTTTCCTTCGTATGCTTGAGTGGAGAGCTTCTTGAACTAGGATGATATTGTCCACTATATGCCTGCCTTTTATAAACCCTCTTTGGTTTTCAGGGATGATTGTCGGGAGAATTTTTTTGATTCTGGTGGCAATTACTTTTGTGAGGATTTTGTAGCTTGTGTTACAAAGGGAGATTGGTCGGAATCTACCAAAATTGACTGCTCCTTTTTCTTTTGGGATAAGAGCAAGGAAAGACGAATTTGTTCTTCCTCCTAACTTGCTGCAAATTTGAGATTTCTGAATCAGTTTCGTAAGGTCTGATTTGATTATATCCCAACTGTGTTGAAAGAATCTAGCTATGAAACTGTCCGGACCTGGGGCTTTTTCTGGGTTCATTTGGTCAAGTGCCTCTTTTATTTCTTGTTGGGAAACTTCTTTTGTTAGACTTATTTTGACTTCTTCTTGGATGAGGGAAGGGACGAGTGAGAGGGGGTAAGCTTTAGAGTTGATTGCAGACCGTTGAGTTTCTGTGTAGAGAGCTTTGAAAGCGTCTGTCGCAGCTGCTTTTATGCTTTCAAAATCAGTTATTGTTTGGTCTTGAACCTGAAATTTCGTGACTTTCTTGTACTGCTTCCTTGCCTCAGCTTGTTTGTGAAAGTAGCTAGTGTTTTTATCTCCTGCTTCCAACCAGAGGCTTCTTGATTTCTATCGCCAGTAATTTTCCTCCTCTCAGCATGCTTTGTACCAATTTCTTTGGAGTTGGTCTTCTTGGTGCAAAATATCTTGGGTGATTTCCTTATTTTCCATTTCTAGCTGATGGTTCCCGAGTTGCTTTTGGGCTTCTTGGCGATTTGCAATTGGGTTTGATTGAGTGTTTACCCAAGATTTTAACGTTGCCTTTGGTCTCCTGAGTTTTTCTTCCCAAACAAAGAAGGATGAGCCTCTTACTGTGTCATTCCAAATTTTGGTAACCAGCTTCTGGTAGCCTTCATCATGGATCCAGGCTGGATTGAATCTAAAAGGGATAGGACCTAGATTCTTGTCAGGTGAGATTTCTAAGAGGATTGGTTTGTGGTCTAACACGCTGTGTGGAAGGATCGAAAAGGAGGGTGTGAGGCCTAGGAGTAAGAAGGAGCTTTAGACTAAGAACCTATCTAGTCTAGCAGCAATGTGCCCCGGGCCTACCCTCTTGTTTGACCACATGTATTTACCTTTTGTTGGTTTGATGTCTTCCAGCTCCCAATCAAACATGATATCTTCTACCCATTCTCTTGCTGGGTCTCTCACAATGGAGCCACCTTTTTTCTCGGATATAGCTAGGGTCACATTTAGATACCCTCCAATAATGATATTGTCTAGATCCTTTAGCTATAGATAATCTTTTAGGGAATCCCAACAAATTCTTTTTTCCTCTAACAGGACTGGCACATAGAGATTGAAGAGACTTACCAGTTGGCCCATTTCTCTGTGAAGGAGTTTGGTGTAGATCCAATGCATTCTTGCTTCAAAATTGACTCGGTCAAACTTCATAGTGTTCAAGAGGGTTCCTATACCTCCTGAGGCTCCTCTTGCGCTTTCAACTATTCCTTGGCTTATTTTCCAGGGTGCTTTTGTTGTTTTGAGGAAATCTTGCTCTTCCATCTTGGTCTCCTGGAGTAGTAGGATATCGGACTTAGAGGTTTTTATGATATATTTTAGTGCTTCTTCCTTCATTTTGTTGTTGAACCCCCTACAATTCCAGGATGTTAATTTCATGATTTACCTGGGGGGGATGCGTGGGATCCTTAAAGAGCCTTGGAGTGCTTCCTTGTTTGTCTTACACTGATCAACTATCTGATTGTTGGTTGCAAGCCATTAAGGACATCTTTATATGTTTCTTTATCTCTTTCTTCTTTTTTTGATTTTCTTCCTCTTCCTTCTTTCTTTGGGCTAACCAAGATGTCACTTGCCCCTTCGTATTCACTTTCTGAGGAGACCTCTCCTTCCTCTATGTCTGGATCCGCGTCCTTTCCTACTCCCGTGTTGGCTTGCTCTTCTTCTATCTCTGGGGCCAATATCTCTTTGGTTTCTTGATTAGATTTCCCATGCGGTTCTTCAGTTGGTTGGCCTTCCTGAGGGGCTTCTCCTGTCGTTGTTCCAACATTATTTTGATCCAACAGTCTGAAGTTGTTTTCTATCCTTACTTCTGGTTGGTTTCCTTGCTCCGTGGGCTGAGCGGGAATTGTCTTATCGTTCCTTGGTCCTTTTGCTCTGGATGAATCTTTCCCCTTCCTTGGTTGTTGCCACCCTTCTCCATTTTCTTTCTCCTTGGTTGGAATTTTAGGCCAGTTTCATTTGAAATGGCCGTATTCATGGCATACTTTGCATTTGAAAGGTAACTGTTCATAATCTAGCTTCTAATAGTGATGACATTCTCCAACCTTTAATTTGATTGCTTCTGGAAGGCCCACCTCTAGGTCCACTTCCACACAAATGTACGCGCAGGAGTATTGTTCTTTGGGGTCCGCTCTGTCAATATATTGACCTAGCCCATACCCAATTGCTTGGAGAAGAGGGGTTCCAGCATTGGATAGGGAGATTTGGGAGTTTGACCCAGACAGGGACGTCCTTGGGTACTTCAACCACCGGGTCAAAGCTTGGAGTCCAGCGGTTCAGGTATAGCCCTTGTGTGCCCATGAAGTACGACCCATTTCCGAAGACAAGATCTCTGTCTTCCTGGGAGATGAATTTGAAGATGAAGAATCCTCTTCCCACCGCATAGCAAGTTACACTGCTCTTGATCAGAGACCGACAGTTTCTTTGGATCCAGTTATCAATGGTTCGGGCTGACGGCCAAAGCCCCATGAATTGTCCGACTAATGCTTGGTCTGACAGAGAGATTGCTACATGCATTAGATGATCTCGGGGTAGGTTAATTTCGGGGATCGAATCGAGCTTCTTGATGAAGCTTGGGGGTTCAGCAGGGGGAACCTTCTTGCCTTGGGAGGCCAGGAGCTTGTGGAAGGAGGTAGCAGGAGGAGGGGGGGCGGCAGCTCCCCTCCTCCGGGGGTTTCCATAGTGGCAGCAGGGGTGCTTCAACAGCGAAAACCCTAGGCGGTTCTCAGCAGCGAACAAGGATTTTCTTTTGAAAAAATAAGTCAAGGTTGATTGTTACTAGAGCTAGGTGGGAAGTATAAGGGCATACACCCCCACCTTAGCCTCCATCATAATTTTGCTTAAGTATTGTTGATTTAACAAGGGTTTACTAAGAGAAGTATAAGGGCATACACCCTGTTAGTCTAAACCCTAGATAGGGATACTTACCTTGGGGAGTAAGAGGATTTACACCCCCAAAGTTTCAATTTTCAAAGTTCCCTCACTTGGAATTTGTTCCTTCAGCCCTAAACTCTCTTGCCTCATTGAGGCATCCTATTTCATCCACTAAATCTTGTTGTCTTTACAAAACTAACCTACAACCATTAGGGTTGCAGAAAAACTAACTTTCTAACCCTAGATAACTCTTAAACTAACTCTAGGAATTGGTTACAACTTTGCCCTAACAAACTACTAACCCTAACGCACCTTTTGAGCTAGTTAAAGGTGATTTTCATTGACTGATTTTTCTGTTATAAATCTTGGTTTGCTATAGCCATAAGGATGATAAATATCACTGCAATAAATCTTTTGTTTCATCCTTGCTTCTGTGTTAGAGTATTGCTTTATCATTGTTGAGTTAAGCTAGCCTTCACTAGCTTGTCTCTTGCTTATTCAATCATACTTTTAGCACTTATTTTGTGGCCTTTATTATCTTCTATATGTTGATATATATATATATATATACACAACAATCCTAACCTGCTCATCCAACTAACATATCATATTATATGCTTGGTTTTCTTTGTGTCTCGGGCAAGTATTCACACTTGGCAAGTTACTCAAATCATTGGCAATTGTTGGATGTATGGGTTGACCCAGGTTCTACCTTAGTTCTCCAACAAAACCCTTTTCACCATCAGCCCTTCTGATAAAACAGAAGGCTACACCACGCATAGAGTGCACAATGCAGTTTCACCCGAGATGGTTTATGGGTGACTACAGGACATAGGTGTTTGTAGTCATGGAAGGGATTGGGGTTGTTATTCTTACTTCTCTTTCTACTTTAACATGCATTTTGTTATACCATTCATCAGATCTAACATTTCATTCATTCTACATACATATACTAGTGCGTGTTGTAATAAAAATCATTCATTCATCTAACCATTTAACCATAATTTCAAAATTAACAAAACATTTAGACACGTTGCAACACCATGCTTTACCGTGGTTCACCCCCCCCCATGGGGCTACATCCACAAAGATCTTCGTTTTATTTCTTCTTCTTCATCAAAATAGCACCGTGTTCATTACATCAGAATAGTTCATAATGGTTAGGCTGACCAATGTCGCACCAAGCTCCACAACTTGCGACCTAACCCTCAGTTACATCAACCCCATCTGAGTTCCACAGTTCTCATCAGAATAAAGACTCTCAAAACTCAAAAGGACTCTCTAAAAGTAAGTTCTATCCTAAATATACACACATAAAAATAATACAGATCATCCTTCAATCTACCTCATACATCTTATTTATACTACAAAATTAGGTTAAAACCCTTTACATTATGACTCTAAAACCCTAACCCTAACATGGCTAGGTTTGTCCACCTATGTGCCAGATTTTCGCAAATCATGTCGCGCGTTGCTTCTTTTTCCCTTTGTCATGCTGATATTCCTTCTTTTATGGCGCACAATGTTCCCTTTGGTCCATTCTGCCTCACTTGCTGCGCTTAACTCCAAAAAATGTCTACTCCAACAACAACATTAAGTAACCTTGTAGAATCATTTCCAAGCTCCCTTTCCCATCTAGAAACTTGACCTTTAGGGGCTTCCATCCATACATCTCCTTTTCCATCTCAATCCCGACTAGGGTCACCAAGATTCCCCCCTTGAGGTGACTACCTCACCTCTAAAGTGACGATAACACCTACCTAATCTGACAGTGGGTAGGTTCTCTCGAAATTGTCACCAATTGGTGGTTGGATTGGGCTTTTCCCAACCTACAACTTGTGCGATAACATTTTGGCGTCGTTGTCGGGGACGATTTTGAATCCTCTTCCGAACCCTAATGACACTTTGGAAAGCTATCCCAAAGCATTTAGCCTAGATTTTTTGGTGACTCCACCCAAGGGACATTCCCTTTCCACCTTTCTTGATGAGCACCTCTTGAATCTTATCTGGCGAATTCACCTTCCCAGAACCCTTCCTCTTCCAAGCCTTTTCCCCATGGGAGGTTCAAGCCTTCTAAGATCTACCAAATAAGACCTCCCCTCAAGTCTCTTGTTGTCAAAACCCTCTTCCATGGTACCCTTCCCCCTTGATCCAATGACTTTCCCTTGGGCAAAGGACCTCTACAGACTCCTTAACATATCCACTATCCAAGGATACCCCGATACAATGCCAAAAGAGTGTAACAAGCGGTTGCAAAAGTTCCCAGGAAATAATGTAGTGACTTTTGAGGATCATCTTTATGTCATGGGCTAAGACATGGACAATAGATGGATTGAACAAGAGGATTTGACCATCAAGTTATTTGCTTCATCATTGACTGAGGAAGCCTTTGATTGGTTCAAGGCCTCCCTAAATATCATCTCAAGTCCTATGAAGATTTTGCCAACTTATTTAAGAGCAGATGACCAACAAAAAAAGACGGTGGGATGCTTGGAGATCAATTTAATCAGATAAAGAAAAAGGAGAATGAGACAGTGAAGGAATTTAATACCAAATTCGACAGGTTGTACAACCATATTCCAGTAGAATTATGTCCTATAGCCTAATCAATTCATCTCGTGTATATGAACGCTTTTGAAGGGAAATTTCGCTTCATTATGAAGGAAAATAATCCCACATCGTTGGCAAGGGCCAAAGAGTAAAACACTGACATTGAAGAGAATATCCTTGATTCAAGGGTGGAACCTTTTCAATACCCTCATGTTAAGGCAGAAGCAAAGACTAAGGTTTCCAATAACAATGCTCCTAATCTGATTTCCCTCTTAACTCAAAACATAGATCAAACGAGTACTCAGTTTACCCAGGTGAATAATCATATTATGTGTTGTTTGACTACTGTAGAGAGGAATAATTCTATTTCCAAACCTCAGTTTTCCAGACAATGGAGAGATGCCATAGGTTGGAAATAAAGGCCTCAACAAGAGGCAAAGGCCCTAGATACTTTGAAATCAGTTGGGATAGTTTACACATAAGCTTGGTGCCTTCCATGCTCAGAACCTCACAGAGAAGATGAATGCCCGCAATGAGATGACGATTCTCTCGACGATATCTTCATAAACACTTCATTTAATTCACATGGTTTAGAGAGGGATCACTTGGGAAACACTCCTTGACCTAGGGAAAGATCTACCCAATATGACACCTAGTCAACCTTCCCATTTCCAAGCTTGGAAAGTTGCATAATGTCTTTGAGCACTTACTTGTTGGAACGGGTAATATTTGATGCACATGCTTAGGTGGCTCATTTATTGATTTGATTTACTCACCATGATATTATGACTTGAGATCCTTGGAGGGTGTGCTTATTTATCTTTGCAGGACCTAGTTGGCGGACATTTTTAGAAGAACAAGCCTAGCTTGGGCTTCCATGGGGCCTGAAGCCCACGGGTTGGATACCAAGGGTGCGCATGCCTGATGACAAAGACGTACCTTTGGAGACCTAGAAGACATCATGGATGACATGACCTATCACTTACATGCTAAACGTTTTTCCTAGGAGAGGCAAAACATCACTTTTAGAAGATTGACGTCACCTAGAGGGGCTAGGGTTTGGTGTTGAAGACATGGCTCATTGACATAGATATGTTTTTAGGATAAGAAGACTTTGACCATGAGGAGGAGGACTTGGGTGAGTGACAATTGGCCTTTGGAGGCCTACCCATGCATCTACTACCCCAATGACTTCTTCAAAGTGCCAAAACATCCCCTAAAGGGGAGACATCCTCTTGTTTTAGGGTTTCATTTGTTTAAAAGAGTGAATTGTTTAATATTATTTTGTTGCAAGGGGTGAGATAAGGGTTTTGGACCCCTTATCTTATGTTTTACCCTTGCTAATATGGACAAACTATGTGATAGGCATTTTGTATAAATAGAGATCATAAGATCTCATTTTGAATCACAACTCTCCCATTGTGAAGAACTAAGGACTGAAATTTTCGTTACCCTTGAGGCTTTTTGTTATCTTGTGCTATGGTATGGTGTTTCTTTGGTTATGGACTTGATGATGATGATGCACTATCTCTTGGAGGTCATTTTCTAGCTATTGTGGTGGTTATCTTGGCATGCTATGGTTTATCTTGTTGCTATTGGATTGGTAAGACATTTTAATTATTGCTATAATTTCTAATTCAAGCTCAAGGTTAATTTTGCCAAAGCTAGGTAGGGATTATAAGTGCATACAACCCTACTTTAGCTCCACCATAAATTTTAAGCATAGAATTATTGTTTGCAAGGGTTTGCTAAGGAGGTATAAGCATGTACACCCATTAGTTTTAAACCCTAGCTAGGTTACTTGCTTTGGGGAATAAGAGAATTTATACCCCCAAGGATGTAGTAGCTCTAGCTCTTTTCTTTTGACTCCATTAACCCATAAACAAAGGCACTAGTCATTGCATTGGAGAAATAAAGCATTGCATTGGTAAACATGAAAAGTTGATGTTTTGAAATTATCTCACTTGAACGTTGTTCCTTGAGCCCTAGGCTATCTTGCCTCATTGAGGTGTCCTCTTTCACCCACTACAACTTGTTGTTGTTACAAAACTAACCTAAATCCATCAGGACTACAAAAATCTAATCCTCTAACCCTAGGAATTGGCTATAAATTTTCCCTAACAAACTACTAACCCTAGCACACTTTTTAGGCTAGTTTGAAGTGATTTTCATTGGCTGAATTTTTTGTTACAAGGCTTGGTTTGCTACAGCCATAAGGCTGATAACTATCACTGCAGTAAGATTTTTGTTGCAACCTTCCTTTTATGTTGAAGTCTTGCTCTTTCATTCTTGAGTTGAACTAGTCTTTACTAGCTTGTCTCTTTCTTATTCAACTAGACTTTTAGCCCTTATTTTGCAGCCCTTATTATCTTTAATATGATGATATATATCATTGATTGTTGTTGAAATTAGGGACAACAATCTTTAAATTCTTTTCCACCTAACATATTACATGCAAGTGTGTTTTTTCTTGTGTCTCAGGTAGGTCAAATACTTTTGCAGGTATCCAAAGACTTGGCAACCTTAAACCACCCAGAGACAAGTCATCAAAACCATTTTCCTCTTCTATTATTGAACTTTAGGGGGAAATTTATCTTCCTTCCATTCCATCTGTCTCAATCCCCCCTGGGTCACCGATATTGCCTCCCTAGAGTGACCTAGTCACCCTTGAAGCGCATGACCTATATCGAGGTATCATTGGGTATAGTGTCTCAAAGTTGTCGCCATTTTGGTGGTTGGGTCGGGCTTTGCCCGACCTAAAACTTGTGTGATAACACACCTCATAGTCCTTACATGGTCGAGATAGGGTCTTCTTGGGAAACATTCTTTGACTTGTGGTTTTGGGACTTTACCCAGAATCCACATATCTATGCCATGTCTCTTTTGGATCAGACGGTTCAGATTCTCCTCGGACGATCCAACACTTGAGATTTACTTCGGTGCTCTGGCTCTTCGGACTTCGGGAGTCTCAAATATCAACTGAAAACTCTCGAACATATTTCTCGAGAGTCCACGATCTGCCGCCATGTGTCCCTCTCGATCTAGTGGTCCAGATTCACTTCGGGTCTTGGGGGTTCAAAAATCTTAACTCTCAACTGAAACCCCAATACAATTCACCCAGAGCTCGCGATCTATTGACAAGTGTCTCCTCGTAGATCGATGACTCTCGGTTCTTCGACCCTTCGATGATTTGGCCTTCGGGAGTTTGAACTCTCAATCTGAAAGTCTCGAGGTGATTCCTTCGAAGCCCATGATCTATCGTCATGTGTCCCTCTGGATCTGACAGTTCAGATCTCCTTCGGCTCTCCTTGATTCGGGAACCTCAAATCTCACACTTTACTTTCACCTGAGGACAACAGATCTCTACCATGTGTCCCTTTCGTTTTGATGGTTGAGATTTACTTCTGGACTCTGGCTCTTCAGGCTTCGAGAGTTTCAACTCTCAATCTGAAACTCTCGAAGTGATTTCTCCAGAGTTATTGATCTGTTGACACGTGTTTCTCGGCGATCAGTGGCCAAGATCAACTTTAGGACTTCAGGACCTTGGCCAATCCACCCTCCTGTACACACAAACGTTAAATCTCATGCACCTTACCTTAGATCGGACGACTATCATCCCTTCACGCTCAGATTCGACGGTTAGGATCTGTTTCTTCCCAGTGTTTCTCCTTTGCTTCCCTAGACGCTGATCTAATGGTTCAAGATTCTCCCCGTAGTCGTTCTGACGGCTGTTGTCACTCCTCCTTTTGATCTTTTGACGTCTTCCAACTAGGGAGAGTTTGGTAGATGTTCAAAGGCATCAACCTCAACGACAATGGTGAATTGTAGGTCGCGAACTAGAGGGTCTGCTACTTTCACCTTTGCGCTCCGCAATGATTCCCCACCCTTGATCTCCGTCCATAGATCGATGGTCGTAACAATTTGACATCTCGGAGCTTTGAGTTCCAAGGTTCCTAGACCCAGGTCACATGGGTCTTCATATAACTTTTGGGCTATGATCCCCGCTCTTAGTCGGGTTTTTGGTTAAGGAAATAGGCACAGGTTCAGAGTCTCTTAGACTACTGATATGAAGGGAACACCTTCCCAACTCATAGAGCTTTAAGCTCTGAATCAAGGCAAGGTAATTTGTGAGGTTACCAAAATGGTAGCTATGCCAAGAGGCTTGCTCCGACTTTGGAACGATGATGTAAATCCCCGGGGAAAGCGTCTTCGAGCGACCAAACAAGGGCATATGGAAAATCAAGCAGAAATATAGATTCTTAAGGGAACGAATGCATACTCATAACTTAATCATTTAATACAAAGAAAGAACCCTTTATAGACATATAAATACTCGCATGCATCCATTGTTTACAATTCAAAACATAAGGCAATAAAACACTTATCATAACCATAGAGCGTGATGCGACCGCTGAAAGGGGTGCTCGTTTCCACCCAACCATAGGCTCAATCACTCCCAATGGATTTATCACTGGCCACCCCTGAGCTTAAACCATGATGCTTTGAGATCTAATCTCTTACTTCCAGCTCAATAGAAGTTAGGGACGAAGGTTACTCTCCTTCTTCGGGCTAATCTCTATTTATTTTTATTAGAACTCATTGTTCCTTTTTCAGTCCTTCCTCGCACCCGAGAGCTTCCTCTATGATCTCTACGTTTTCTTCGCAAGTCTCCCTCTGCCCACCACACTTCCTTTCTTACCTTCCTCGGCAAGATTGCATGTGGCTTGAATTCCCAGTCCGTGGTCAGGTCTGGAAGCTTTAAGGATGGGCAGTCTGCCCCATCCCCTCATTAACTCTTGAGGAGGCCTTCCCACCTACCATCCCGACTGTAATTCATTCCTGGGTAAGAGGGTCGTTTTGATCTGAGCAATTAATTCCAGGATGGTACTGGTTCTGTGGAGGTTAACGCAACCATTCCTGGTCCCCTCCACCACCTTTCACAACATTTTGTGGTCTCTCTTAACACATCCCCTCTTTCAGCAGTCATGCAACACGTAACCATTTTCTATTAAAATAACAAAATTTACATTCATCGACCTTCTACATGAGGTCCATCAAATCAAATATTCACACTTTTAAGTTTGCAATAGTTCCTTGGCCCATATAGTTATATTTACAATCTGGGGGAAACATGGTGTTACAATTCCACCCCCCTTAAAGGAACATCATCCTCAGTGTTCTATCTGTCATCATGACATGTATGTACAAGAGTAAACAAAATCAGATATGCATGTCTCATGGCATCCTCCATTTCCCACATAGCCTCATCTGGGCGAAAGTGTTTCCAATGCACCTTGACCTGTGCAATGGTTCAGTTCCCGAGTGAGGTTTCCTTCCTATCTAATATGCATTGGGGTTATGGCAGGAATTCTCCCTCCGGATCCACCTGGATCACAGAACAATCAATTATATGATTAACATCATGTACATATTTCTTCAATAATGAAACATGAAAAACATTATGTGCCTCTGCAGTGGGAGGAAGTGCTAGCCTATAAGCTACAGGTCCCACCCTATCTAAGAGTTCAAAGGGTCCACAATACCAAGGTGCCAACTTGGCATAGGCTCCCATTCTCGGGGAACTCTTCCCGGGTCTAACTCTGAGGTAGACTTGGTCTCCTGTCTTTAACTCTCGGGAAGTTCTTTTCCCGTCGACATAACTTTTTTGTCTATCCTGAGCAATCTTTAGATTTTTCTTTATCTGAATTACTTGTTGTTCCATTTCTTTCAGCGTGTCAGGTCTGATTGTAATTCTGTCCACTGGATTATTCCAGCTGATTGGAATATTGCACTGTCTATCGTAGAGGGCTTCAAAAAGGCTCATCTTCAAGGATTCTTGATAACCGTTGTTGTAGGAAAATTCTACCAATGGTAGGTAGTCTTCTCACTTCTTAGGCTGGTGCATTACATGCATCCTTAACATGTCTTCCACTATTTGGTTGACTCTTTCTGTTTGTCCATCAGTTTGAGGGTGATAGGCTGTGCTGAACAACAATTTAGTCTCAAAGCTAGCCATTAGGGATTTCCAAAAGCTTGAAGTAAATTTGGTGTCTCTGTCAGATATAATTTCCTTAGGCATGCCATGCAGTCTTAATATCTTCTTCATGAAGATGTTGGAAATATCTATTGCCTTGCAGGTTGACTTGACAGGGATGAAATGGGCAGACTTACTCAGTTTGTCCACCATGACCATGATGGCATCATTTTTCTTGCTTGACTTTGGTAATTCGGTGATGAAATCCATGGAGATGGTTTCCCATTTCCATTTTGGGATTGGTAGGGGCTGTAAGAATCCTACTGGATGTCGGTGTTCTGCCTTAACTTGCTGGCATTCTAGGCACTTAGCTAGATAATTAGCTATGTCTTTCTTCAACCCAAGCCAATAGAATTGTTTCCTAGTGGTCGTGATCATCTTTTGATATCCCGGGTGACCAGTATATGGTCTCATATATAGTTCATCCATTATGAACCTCTTCAAGTCGTCACAGTTTGGAATATACAATCTATTTCTGTAAGTCAGCAGCCCTTCCTCGAGCATCTGGTAGCCTTCGTACTTCAACACTGTAGGCTCTTGTCTTAGGTATGAGGTCACGGTCTTGAAGAATGCATCTGTCTCTTGTGCATTCCTGACTCTTTCCCTAACATC
Organism: Picea engelmannii; assembly: GCA_009831015.1. Taxonomy (NCBI): domain Eukaryota; kingdom Viridiplantae; phylum Streptophyta; class Pinopsida; order Pinales; family Pinaceae; genus Picea; species Picea engelmannii. Next base: position 68,700 of record ML782506.1, read on the forward strand.
CGTTTCATAGGTGCTTACTGCTGCTAGATGAATCGTTTTTATACTTCTTCTAAGGGCATCGACCACCCTATTTTCCTTTCCTTTTATGTGTTTGATTTCGAAATCAAATTCACTTAGGAGAGCCATCCACCTAGCTTGATTGGCATTGAGTTTTGGTTGATTAAACAAGTGTCTCAATTCACAATGGTCTATCATAAGCACAAATCTCCTACCCAGGAGGTAGTGCCTCTACATTTTTAAATCATGTACTACGACATCCAACTCTAGCTCATGGGTCACATAATTGATCTCATGCTCATTTAATTTATTGGACGCATAGCAAATTACACGTCCCTCTTGCATAAAGACTCCTCCGAGTCCTTCCTTGCAGGCATATGTACACAGGAGGAAATCTTTATCTGTGTCTGTAATCCTTAGCATAGGTGCATGGGTCAAGAGGTATTTCAGTTCCTAAAATCTTTCTTCACATTTTGATGTCCAAATGAATTTAATCCCCTTTTTTTGAAGGACAGTGATTGTACAACCAATCTTGGAAAACCCTTTTATGAACCTTCTATAGTATCTTTCTAAGCCCATGAAGGATCTGATATTGGATACATCCTTTGGGGCAGGCCATTCCATAATAGATCTGATCTTGTCGGGGTCCACTACTACCCCTTCCTTAGAAATGACATGGCCTAGGTAATGGACTTGCTTCTGAAAGAAGTCGAACTTGCTAAACTTAGCGTAGAGATGATGCTCTCTTAGTACTTGAAGTACGAGTTTAAGATGTTCTTCGTGCTCCTCCCTGTTCTTGGAGTATATTAGGATATCATCAATGAAAACCAATACAAATTTGTCCATAAATTTGTTGAGTACATTATTCATCAAGCACATAAAAGTGGTGGGGGAATTGGTTAACCAAAATGGCACCACCACAAATTCATAGTGACTGTACCTCATTCTGAAGGATGTTTTTTGGATGTCTTCATCCTTAATCCGGACTTGGTGGTATCCAGACCTTAAGTTGATATTCAAGAAGATGGAAGCACCTCCCAATTGGTCAAACATGTCATCATTTCTTGGTAAGGGGTACTTGTTCTTTATGGTTGTCTTATTGAGTTGTCTGTAATCTATGCACAGTCGGAGTGTGCCATCTTTATTTTTCACAAACAAGATGGTCGCTCCCCACAGAGATATGCTGGGCCAAATGTAGCCTTTGTCCATCATCTCCTTTAGCTATAGCATAAGCTCAACCAGCTCTGGCATGCTCATCCTATATGGCGTTCTAGATGCTGGTATCACTCATGGTGTAAGTTCTATCGAGAAGTCAATATCCCTTCTCGGAGGTAGACCTGGTACCTCTTCTGGGAACACGTCCTTGTATTATCTTAATATGGGGTGTTCCTCTAGGTTTGGTTGGTCATCTTCAACAGATTCCAATACCTGTATGGGATATAAGGAACGCCCCTTTATGTAATAATTTTTCATTTGAAGGGCTAATATTTGCCTCACCGAGACAGGATTCTGAATCCCTTGGAGGGTCGCATTTCTCCCTTCTTCATTTACACATTCTAGAGTTTTATGATAATAGTCTAATTTAGTTTTATAATCAGCCAACCAATCCATGTCAATCAACAAGTCATGAGATCCCAGGGGAAGTATGTTAACGGTCGTTCGGGTGGGCAATCCACCCATGATGAATTGACAGGATGGTATGACCTTTGCCACTTTTCTTTTGGTCCCAGTGGCTAACTGCACCAACCACGATTTAACATGTCTAATTGGTTGCAGTTTACACTTATCAACACTTCGAGGGGGCCACATAACTCAAATTAGAACCTGGGTCAATTAAAATAGAAATTAGATGGTTGGCGATCATACCATCCAGCTCCACTACTGAAGCTTGGTGGTTGGCTTGATTATTGTCCAAGGCTGCATAGATTCGTGGCATGCTCCTAGCCACATCATTGATAGTGGTAGCTTCTTGGATATTGTAGACCCTCTTATTGTTCTGTTTTCTATGTGGACAGTCCCTCAATCGATGATCTTCTCCACAACCCCAACATTTTAAGGGTTCCTTCTTGAGTTTATCAGTCTTTCCTGGGGTTGTATTAAAAGGTTAATTTCCACTTTGAGAGGGGAAATTTTGTTGATATACACTTCTAGTAGGAAGGATCCTTCTAGAATCTTTTCCATATTTCTTGAATCTTGAGGATTTAAACCCTTTCTTTTGGAATCCTGAACAAATCCTAGTCTTCTAGTCCTCACGAGGTCTTGTATTACTCCCAAACTGTTCATAACAATACCTCGCCTTCCAGATAGTTTCTTCTAAGGTATTTTGTTCATCGAACTCAATCATGTCCTGGTAGGTCTGAGGTAACCCACTAATGAATTGTTGCATTTTTACTTTTTCATCTTTTATGTAGGGTACATACCTTAGTAGTACAAGGAATTTATTGACAAATTCGTCTATGGTGAGCTGCCCTAGCTTGGGTTCATAGAAATCCTTAGTATTCCCATCCATGTATTTCTCTGACATATACTGCTTCCTAAAGTATTTCTCGAACAGTTTCCATGAAAAGTCCTTCTCATGGAATCCTTTCACATTCCTAAGGTCTTCCCACAAATTGGAAGCCTTCCCATTCAAGTTGAATATGGCTATTCGAGCCTTCAAGTTTTCAGAGTAGTCATGGACTCTGAAGTATTTCTTTAAACCAAGCATCCATGCTTCAAACTCTTATCCCTTCTTAATCTCTCCATCGAAAGAGGGTGGTTTGGCTTTCTTGAATTCTTTAGGATCATGATTTTTGGAACGCTTTTGCTTCTTTCCTTTCCTTCGAGAATGTGAGCTAGGTTTGCTACTAGAAGATCCTTCGGAGTTACCAGCTTCCTTTCCAGAGGACTCCACCGATGCATGTCCCCTTCCTCCAGGCTGGGCCTTCTTTGATGTACTTTTCCTAGTGTGGTCACTTATGGAGTTATGTTTTTGGATCTCAGGTGGACTTTGACCTCTCTTCTTATGTCGTCGGTCCACATGACTCTGTATGTCGGATAAGCTTTGCAACAAGACCACGTTAATTTCTGTCTATTTTTCTTGCTCCTTTATCAATCTCTCATTGTCAACCTTGCAACTCTGTAATTCGGCCCTGAGGCTCCTTACAGTTTCAGCCAGATCTAGAGGGGTTTCCATCGCCCTCCTTTCATCAGATTCTTCGTCTCTATTGTGGGAGCCATCCCCCACTTCATGACACGTCACCATCCTTTAGTCTTGGATATTTCTCGTGATTTACTGACTGCTCGACTGTTGACAAAAACACTTATTGTTAGATAACAATTTATTAGTTCATGAACAATACACGGTTCAATTTCTTAAATGCATACACACAGTAGAAATTTTCATTTTTTTCTTTAATAACATTTTTAACCAGACTTTTTAAGAAAGAGTTAAGGTAGGGTGTCACTCTTTTAAAAGTACTCCAAATAGAGTTTTAAGCGACTCTTCCGTAAGCCCAAGCAAGCCAAGTGTTGTAACCATGCTCTGATACCAATTTGTAACACATCGACGACGAGGCTAAAAATAAAAAAGAATTCATCCTCCTTCCAGGTACAAATTCTCTCTCTCCACGGGTTCTAATTTGGAAAGTTCGGGACTCAGCCCGACCCTCCGGTCAAGGTTCTCTGATTCTCTAAGTCAAATGAAACTTTGAGACCTTGATAGTCTCACCTCTTAATCAAACACGGGCCCTTTCAGCCTCTGGTGCAAGTCTTATGATACCCGCGACCTTCTCCTTCGCGCTTCAGCAAAGTCTCGGAGTTGGCGTTAGCCCCTCCTTAGATGTGACTGTTATCAGACTAATCGGTAGGTGCGAACAAAACGCACCAGAACATGACGCTTTCCTTAAGTTTTAAATATTGAATTTACTAACCAAAGAGGGATGAGTGACATACCGTTTAAAGGTCGCTTCCTCTTGCCATAGCCATCCTAGCTCCATTCCAATGCTCATACAATGATGATCCTGTAAAAGAACGCAACCAACCAAAGTGATAGAAATAGCATAAACTCAATATAAACCTATGTATGTGATCAATGAATCATACAATAAAACACAACAAGCTTTATAGGAAAGAATCATATTATTGTATCATATTAAATGTGAAAGAGAGATTACAACCATGGCCTTGATGTCGTAAGGTCCCTTCCAACTGTCCTTCGTTCCCCACACACTTTCACTCCAATAATTCTGAGAGCATAGATCTGATAATATTCACAATCTATCTTGACAAAGCAAATCTCAAAGCCACTCTAACCAAGCTAATAATTCCAAGCCAACCAAAGCTAACAAGCTCAAGAACCCCTTCTCCATGACAACTCCTCTCCTTTTATAAGTTGAAGAGGATAAAGTGAGCAGGTTAGGATGATCCCACTAAATCATGAAAGCGAGTAATATCCAAACCATTTAGATGCCACCTCACCATGGAAGTTTCTCCTTCTAGAAGATTCGAGAAAACGCTCGTTTTTCCCACGTGTAAGCATTCTTGCACCCTGCTTATAGTGCAACCTGCGAACTGTTCGCACCCTAGCTATGATGCAGCCTGCGAGAA
>ML782506.1:89034-111241 GCA_009831015.1 Picea engelmannii
CAGACCGACTGACAACCCCCAAATCCCGATGCACTACACAGATTCTGATGAATCCCCACAAATACGAGGACGGTGTTATAGGATAAATCGGTATATGAGGACATTAACAGATCTTCCTAGATCCACCTAGATCTAGAACAAAACATGATAGAACACGACGCTTCCCCTACATTACAATCATTGAATTTGTCATTGAAGAAGTAATAAGTGACATACCTTTAGATATCGCTTCCTTATGTCTTTGTTGTCCCTGCTTCGCTTTAGTAGCCTTGTGATATCATATCTACAATGACACAAATCGACCAAGGTGAAAGCAACAATAATACATTCAATGAAGACCTAAACATGTGATCAAGGAGTCATGTAATAAAATAAGAGTGATTTTATGGGAAAGGGACATGCCACTGTATTATATTAATTGAAAGTAGAAGATACAACTAGATTGCCTTGATGTTGCAAACTTCCTTTCGATGGTCCTTCATTCCAACACACACACTTTCTCCACACTTGCATGACGAAGATCCACTATGGCTTGATGGACAAATGGAGGCCTCAAGCATCAATTCAAACAGGATTCCTCACACAATTCTGAACCTATTCTTTCATCAATTTTCTATTCAATCTTGCTTAATCTCTTCCTTGAGAAACCTTCCATTATATAGGAGAAGGAGAGATGGTTAAAGGGATGAGGATGATCCCACTAAATCTAAGAATTCAGTAGGATGCCAACCATGCGAATGCCAACTCATTTTATAGAAGATCCTCTTCTAGAACCTTCGTAACCTCTTCTCCCTTTTAAGCTTTGAAGCAGGTTCACACCCTACTTATAGAGAAAACTATGAACATCTCGCAATCCAAGTATAGTGTAGCCTGTGAGAATCAGGGTTTCTCGCACCCTACAATACATGTAGCCTACTATCTCATCTTAAAAATATGTTTTGTAGAAGAAGACAACAATCAATTTTGTCAGACTAAAGGTCCTTATGAGAGCCCGAACACATAACTATAGAGACATCACCAGAGTGACCAAAATAATGTGTAACAGAATGCCCCACAAAGTATGAGGCTGGAACTCGTGACAACCGAAATACTTTGTAAAATGCATGTGTGTGTCAGAAACAAGGATCACACCTAATCCAAAACCTGCAAACAATCAAGCATCTACAGAATATAATACCATCTCTGAGGTAGGCATTCTCATGCTCAGATCATAAATGAATGAAATCACAAATGTAGGCCATGGCCACCAATCATACACTGTGGATCCATGTCACCAAAATGTTACATGGCCACCAGGAATACACTGTGGATCTATGTCAGAAGACTCAGATTAGGACATAGCCACGTGACATACAAAGTGGATCTATGTGTTGATACAAATCATAAATACTCCATCGCAACCTGGACCAAAAAGATGAGACCCAGGGTCTTCAATCCCACCATCTGAAAGTACGAATCTAGCCATGTGATTACATGTGTCGAAGTTGAACATGGTAGAAACCACTTGATTACCGGTCATTGATGAAAACCGTTAACAAGTGAGAGGGAAATCACCATTGATGTCAATGACTCCCAAGGTACCTAAGTACAATCCGAACGAATGTGAATAAATGAGTCGATGTTGAACACTTGACAGAATATCGCGATCAGGGACCAATGATGTGAATCCACTGTCAAGAGTGAAGAGACCTGCCATTAAGGCATGCGGGTTCTAAGGTACTAAATGATTTCTAAGTCTTATTCTTGGATAATGAGTTGGATTCGACGGAAAAAGACTCGTCACAAGAGGGCCTTGATGTATCCCCCATCAATGACACGAAATAAGTAACAAATTTTTTAGGGTAAGTCAAAGTATGAATATGATTTGAAATGGACACAGGGAAGGCTGACACGGTAAGAACGAACAATTGCAGATGGACGACTCAATGGAGGGCTTGTTTGGACTTCTTTTGAACATATGAATGACACAACAATGGTCTTGGCAGGATTGAATCAAAGACGACCCAAGATATGACCTTGTAGCAAGTCAGATGAGAGACAAATGGATTCCCCAACCTGTATTCAAATGACGAATAGGGGGTGTCATGTTCAAGAGCGACGCTTACTGCCACTAATACAAATACCAAAACACATCCCTTTCCCAAAATTTCTCCCACCATTTCTGGTGAGTACCTTTTTATTTTTACACAAGCATGAGGAGGATAACATATGCTTGTCGATGTAAACTCATCCTTCGGATGAGTCCCTCAGAGTACATTTAACGAACCCTAGGAAGGAGTGGTTCAGCCCCATAAGGGCCTTTTGATGTTTGTTTAACGAGTCCAAAGATAGAAAACTCGGGGGTTTTTCATGTTTTGAGAGTCTGAAAAACACTTAAAGAGAACTCTCCCAGTTCCTTTTTCGTACATTAGTTCAACGAGACCGAAAAAGGGATAAACTATCGCTCATCGTTTATTTTCTTCAAATACTTTTACGAGCATGAAAAGAAAAAGATCGCTCGACAATCTTTTCATTTTTATAGAGCGTGAAAAGAGCTTAAAGGATACTCCCTTATTTTCGTTGTTTTCGTGTTACCATGACGAGTACGAAAAGACGACAAAAGTATACTTGGTTGCGTTCTCATGTATTTTCGAGCGCGAGAACGAACGAAGATTGAGCTCGGGGTTTTTCCTACAAAACCCTAAAAAGGTATTCGTACATATGACGAAAAAAGGGACAAAATACTCGTACATTATCATTCGGGCTTCAAGATCATCTATTTGTGAAAAACCATGCTCACAAGGCCATTAGGGCATTAGGTTTTTAAGCAAAATAATAAAAATAATATAAAAAATTAAGGAAAATTAGTAAAAAGTGAATAAATATGGGTGAAAATCCCTTTTTACCATTTCATTGTTACTTTGTCAAAAAATTGTCCAACACACCTCTTTTTTGCCAAATTTCTTCTCTCGATTGCGGGAGGTACAAGTGGTCATTCAACAAACGGTTTCGGCCAATGAGGTAATCTCCTGATTCTTCAACTTTTTCATGGATTAAAATTGATTTTTATTGGCAAATTTTAGTGTTTTGATTCCATTTGGGGCCGGTAGGTGCGCTTAGGCATTCTTGCAGGTGAGTCATTCGGAACCTGCGAGAACCTAAGGTTCTCCCAGGTGGGCTTCAGTGCACCTGCGAGAATCTCATTGTCACATACCCACTACCTCAATCAAATTTTTCGTTGATTTCTGCGGGATCCAAGCTCCCGAATTACCTACAGAGGCCTAGCGCAAGCTAGCTCTTTCTCTCTCTCTCTCTCTTATGTGATCGCGGGCCGTGATCACAGGTCAAATAATCATGGTGCCTCTTTGTATTACGCGCCTCGGCGCTACAGGGGTGTCAAATCATTCGACTCTGCAACCGCCGAACCCCGATAGGGCTAGCGACCGGCCAATAGGGACGAATCCCAACAGGGCTAGAGAACAACCAATGAGAACAGGCCCCGTCACACGGTTAAGTGGAGTACAGGTGGCAGAGGGGGAAATGCGACATGATAGTCGACAGGACAAGAGGGGCCCCACTTCACACGCCACACTATTCCAGACCCCCGCCCCCCTCATTAAAGGTAGAATGGCAAGGGGGGTCTGGAATTCATCTGAGCACCGTCGATTAAGATGAATTAATCTCGACCGTTTGAGAGTTGCGTGTCCAATTCCAGACCCCCCCCTACCGCTAAAGGCAGAATAGTAAGGGGGCTCCGGAATGGAACCTCAGTTGTAGATCTGGACGGGTGGACTCCGACCGTCCAGATCTACTCGCCGCTTATCCGACAACATATTCACGTCCTGGTTTAAGTTGACATCTCATCTCTACATCTAACGGTCATTACAGACCTTGAGATCCCCCGAAAGAATCTCGTTCATTCATCGAGGTTTATCATCACGAGAATTCAGACTCTTGATCACGGGACTCCCGAATCCTCGACCCCCGGTTTCCCGATGCAGTTAATCTCTCGACACGTGGCCTCCATCAATCGAACGACTCAGATCTACTCCGGGGTTTCCACCATGGAAATCCCAAACTCTTATCAACAGGAATCTCGATTCCGCGATTCTCGATGAGCCAATTCACCGATATGGTCCTTTACGTGTTAGCCCTCCTGGGCTAGACCTTTTGGGTCCATACGACCTCCCCCTATATGACCGCAGTCATACCACCTATCGGGGCTTCGGGGTTTCAAATGTTGACAAACATTTTCCCACGGGATTACCGATCCCTCAAATCCCGATTCTCCGATAGTCTGACAGCTAGCCCCACGACGACTCCTTCCTCCTTGTTGGGGTTTCGGACTTCGTGATTCCGAAATTCCCAAACCTCTTTTCACCAGGATTCTCGATATCCCGAGGACCAAAATGCCGATAGACGACTTCTTGTCGGGACTTTCCCCGACGACTCTGATTGTTGCTGCGCGTCCTCCTCTGATGGACGGTCATGGTTAACTCTTGGGGTTTCGTGACTTGTGATGTCCTGGACGCCTTGTCCCTAGGACTCGCAAAATGTCGGACTCTGACTCCCTTCAGATCTCTGACACGCGTCTCAAGTGAATGGACAGTTCAGATCGCTCCTCGCGTTTTTGAGACTTCTGATGTCCCGACTTTCACGACCTCAGGAACTCCGATTTCCCGAATGTCGATATCCCGACTCCTGACACCTCGATCTCTGCCACATGTCTCCACTGACGGACGGTCTAGATCGTTTCCGGGTAATTTCCCATGGAAATTCCCGATCTCATGTCATCGAGACTTTTGATTTCCCGATACGTGAAATTCCGATGACCACGCCTCTCGTCGGGACTTTCAAGCTCCTATTCATGAGGGCTTAGCCCTCAGGCATCTCTTAATATATCCAACGGTTGTCGGGTTCTTCAGCCAAGATCTAACGGCTCATAATGGTTCCTACCCATGCATTCTTCCACGACTCCCTAGGCGTGGAAAAGATCCACGGTCCAGATACTCTCATGAACCTTGGGGATCTATGGTCCTAAACTCTTCGCTACCCACGAAGACACAGGAAAACCAAGTGGTAAGACATTTAATGCCCTACTTCCTCCTACTAATCTAACGGTCGCGGGTGACCGCAGATTCCCCGACGAAATCTCGTCCGTCCATTAATACCTATAAGGTTAAGGTACCTAACACTCCATCTTCTCCTTTTGATCTGTCTTTCGTGAGTGACCACAGATCTCCCAATGGAATCTCATCCGTCAATTCGTTAATTCATCCTTATATTGTCATCTCGGTTTTCAAGAAGATCGTTCCTCCTCATGCAGGGTCACTAAGGCCTTACGCCTTCACAACCGCCTTCCCGGTTCTCGAAGGGATTTTCAATGAAGGTATTTCTATGGGGAGGTTTAATCAGGGGGTTACCTGAGGCATATAAAGATGTCGTCTTCCCATGAACCAGACGTGAAGTCTGAATTTGATCAATACGCATGCAAATTATGAATTCATGAAGACATAAAACATACATAGTCTTTCCATCTAAATATACAACTACTAGTACTGATCAAAACATCATGCAGTCATTCTTATAATGAAATTGTTCACAGTTTCACAGCTTATGAGAATAATTATCAGAATAAGTACATATATGTATATATTGAGATGCCAGAGGCAAAACACTTATCAGAGATAACACCAGGGTCATGCAATTGCTGAGAGGGGTGCTTGTTTCCACCCAACTATAGGCTTAGCGACTCCTAGCGGATTTACCACTAGCCACCCCCGAGCTGAGACCACGATGCTGTGAGACTGCATCTCTCTGTCTTCCAGTGACCAGGAGCAAAGGTTTCAATCCTTCCTCTCTGCTATCACTCATTCTGCGTAATGCCAGAGTTCCCCTCACGTCTGCCCCCCAATCGCTTCTACCATACGCCTTATCCTCTTGCGAGGTTGCATGTGGCATGATTACCCTCACGCTGATCAGGCCTGACGACTCTACGGATGGGCGGTTCACCATCCCATCCCTCATTAAGCCATCCGCCTACCAGCCTGCGAGACATTAAATTCGGGGCCAGCGAGCCGCTTTTGGTTCTTCGGGCCAATGGAGTCCAAATACGGTATTAATTCTCGGTGGAAGTTAACACCACCTTTTAAGGTGCCTTCCATCGCCATCGTGGTCTCTTTTTTGCACATCCCCTCTCAGCAGTCCTGCAATAAATTCAAAATGTTATTCACATTCATTGACCTTTTCCTCAAGGTCCATTTACATCACATATTCATATTTATGCGTTTGCCATAGTTCTTGGCCAGTCCAGTTATATTTACAAGATGGGGGAAACAGGGTGTTACAATTCCCTCCCCCTTAAAAGGAACATCGTCCTCGATGTTCTTATCTACTAACATGTATTGCATGTACAAAAGTAAACAAAATTGGATATGCCTATCTCATGGCATCCTCCATTTCCCATGTAGCCTCATTTGGGCCAAAATGTTTCCACTGCACCTTGACCTGTGCAATGGTTCTGTTCTGGAGCGGGGTTTCCTTTCTGTCCAGTATGCATTGGCGTTCTGGTAGAAATTCTCCCTCCAGTTCCACCTGGATCACAGACCAGTCAATTATATGATTAGCATCATGTACATATTTCTTCAATAATGAAACATGGAAAAAATTATGTGCTTTTACTGTGGGAGGAAGTGCTAGCCGATAGGCTACAGGTCCCACTGTATCTAGAACCTCAAAGGGTCCACAATACCAGGGTGCCAATTTGGCACAAGCTCCCATTTTCAGGGAACTCCTTCTGGGCTTAATTCTGAGATATACATGGTCTCCCATTTTGAACTCTCTTGGGGTTCTCTTTTGATCAGCATAACTTTTTTGTCGGTTCTGAGCGACCTTCAGATTTTGTTTTATCTGAGTCACTTGCTGTTCCATTTCTTTCAACATGTCGGGTCCAAAAGAAATCCTATTTACAGGATTATTCCAGTTGATTGGAGTATTACACTGTCTACCATAGAGGACCTCGAAGGCACTCATCTTTAAGGATGCTTGGTAGCCGTTGTTGTAGGCAAATTCTACCAATGGCAGATAGTCTTCCCATTTCCTGGGTTGATGCATTACATGCACCCTTAACATATCCTCTAATATTTGATTCACTCTTTCTATCTGTCCATCGGTTTGAGGGTGGTAGGAAGTGTTGAACAACAGTTTGGTCTCCAATCCTGTCATCAGTGATTTCCAAAAATTTGAAGTAAATTTTGTGTCTCTATCAGATATTATCTCTTTTGGCATACCGTGCAGTCGGAACACCTCTTTCATGAATACCTGGGTGATGTCTATCGCCTTGCAGGTTGATTTGACAGGGATGAAATGAGCAGACTTGCTCAGTTTATCCACCACCACCATAATGGCATCATTCTGTTTGGTTGAAGTTGGTAATCCAGTGATAAAATCCATGGAGATGGTTTCCCATTTCCATTCTGGGATGGGTAAAGGGTGTAATAGTCCTGTTGGGTGTCGATGTTCTGCTTTAACCTGTTGGAATTCTATGCATTGGGTCAAATATTTGGCAACATCCTTCTTCAATCCAGGCCAATAAAATTGTTTCCGGGTGGCAGTGATCATTTTATGGTATCCTGGGTGACCAGTGTATGGTCTTTTATGTAGTTCATCCATGATGAAACTCTTCAATTTGTCATGATTTGGGATGTACATTCTATCTCTGTAGGTGAGCATACCTCCCTCGGTCATCTGGTAGCCTTCATATTTTTCTCCAGTGGGTTCTTGCTGTAGGTATAGGGTCACAGTCTGAGTGAAGGAATCTTTTTCTTTTGCATTTCTGATTCTGTTCTTGACATCTGTCTCGTAGGTACTCACCGCTGCCAGGTGAATTGTTTTCATGCTTATGCTAAGGGCGTCGACCACCCTATTCTCTTTCCCCTTGATGTGTTTGATTTAAAAATCAAATTCGCTAAGGAGGGCCATCCATCTAGCTTGTCTAGCATTGAGCTTTGGTTGATTGAACAAATACCGTAGTCCACAGTGATCTGTCATAAGTACAAATTTTCTTCCCAAGAGGTAATGCCTCCATATTTTTAAGGCGTGCACTATGGCAGCCAGTTCTAGATCACGAGTCACATAATTGACCTCGTGTTCATTCAATTTTCGAGATTCATAATAGATCACCTTTCCTTCCTGCATAAGGACTCCTCCGAGCCCTTCCTTACAGGCATCTGTGCACACAAGGAAGTCAGCTTCTGGGTCACCGATTTTCAACATGGGTGCATGGGTTAGTAGGTGTTTCAAGGTTTTAAATCTTTCTTCACATTGCTGTGTCCACAGGAATTTTGTCCCCTTCTTTTGGAGGGCAGTGATTGTTCAACCAATCTTGGAGAATCCTTTTATAAATCTCCTATAGTATCCTGCTAATCCCATAAAGGATCTGATGTCTGAGACATCCTTTGGGGTAGGCCATTCCATGATAGACCCGATCTTGTCAGGAACTACCGCTACCCCTTCCTTGGACAGAACATGTCCCAAGTAGTGTATTTGCTTCTGAAAGAAGTCACATCTATTCTTAGAGTAGATTAAGATGTCATCAATAAAAACTAGTACAAATTTATCTAGAAATTTACTGAGTACATTGTTCATTAAGCACATAAAAGTGGCAGGGGCATTGGTTAACCCAAATGGCACTACCACAAACTCATAATGACCATACCGTGTTCGGAAAGTAGTTTTATGGATGTCTTCACCCTTAATTCAGACCTGATGGTATCTCGACCTCAAGTCAATCTTTGAGAAAATAGACGCACCCCCCAACTGATCGAATAGATCATCGATCCTGGGCAAGGGGTATTTGTTCTTTATGGTTACTTTATTGAGCTGTCTATAATCTATGCACAGTCTAAGGGTGCCATCCTTCTTTTTTCACAAACAGGACTGGTGCTCCCCATGGGGACACGCTGGGTCGAATATATCCCTTATCCATCATTTCTTTCAATTGCAATTTGAGTTCAACTAATTCAGGTGTGCTCATCCGGTAGGGTGTTCTAGACACCGGAACCACTCCTGGTGCGAGCTCTATCGAGAAGTCAATGTCTCTTCTTAGAGGTAGACCCGATACCTCCTCTGGAAACACATTTCTGTATTCTCTCAGGATAGGGTGATCCTCCGGGCTTGGTTTAGCACCTTCGATTGTTTTCAACACCTGTATTGCATATAGGGGACATCCCTTTCGGCAATACTTTTTCATTTGCAGGGCTGATATTTGTCTCATCGAGACCGATTTTCGGATCCCTTGAAGGGTTATCCTTTTTCCTTCTTTGTTCACACATTCTAAGGTTTTATGGTAACAGTCCAGTGTGGCTTTATGGGCGGCCAGTGAGTCCATACCAATCAATAGGTCGTATGATCCCAGGGGTAATACATTAAGGGTTTCTTGGGTGGGGAATTCACCCAACATTAATTGGCAGGCTAGTATGACCTCTACTACCTTTCTCTTGGTGCCAGTGGCTAACTGTACCAACCATGGGTTGGCTTGCTTCTGTGGCTGTAGTTTACACTTATCAACATTTCTAGGGGCTATATAACTCAAATTTGAACCAGGGTCAATCAAAACAAACACTAGATGGTTGAAAATCATACCTTCTATTTCCACCACTGAAGCTTGGTGGTCAGCTTGGTTATTATCCAAGGCTGCATAAATCTGTGGCACACTCCTTGCCACATCATTGACTGTGGTAGCTTCCTGAATGTTGTAAATTTTCCGATTGTTCTGTTGTCGGTGTGGACAGTCTCTTAGGAGATGCTCTTCTCCACAACCCCAACATTTCAGAGCTTCTTTCTTTGGGTTATTAGTTTTCATTGGCATAGGTCCAGAAGTTTTGTTTCCGTCCACCGAGGGAAAGTTCTGTTGGAGTACACTCCGGGATGGATAGTTCGTTCTAGAGTTCTTCTTATAGTTTTTAAATCTCGAGGATTTGCTCCCCTTTTTCTGAAACCGCGAACCACTCTTCTGTTTCCAGTCTCCACGAGACTCTGCCCGATGTCCATATTGTTCATGACAATATGTTGCCTTTCTTATAGTGTCTTCTAAGGTCTTTGGCTCATCAAATTTAATTCGGTTCCGGTATTCCTTGGGTAGCCCACTGATGTAGCATTGCGCCTTCGCCTTCTCTGCTTTGATGTAGGGTACATATCTCAATAAGTCGAGGAATTTGTTGATATATTCCTCCATAGTAAGTTGTCCTAGTTTGAGTTCATAAAACTCTTTAGCCTTCTCGTCGAAATATCTTTCCGACAAATACTTCTTCCGGAAGTACTTCTCAAACTATTTCCAAGACAGGTCCTCCTCGCGGACCCCTTTCATATTCTTAAGGTCTTCCCACCAGATGGAAGCCCTTCCGGTCAGATTGAAAGTGGCTACTCAGGGCTTCAAATTCTTTGAAAAATCATGGGCTCTGAAATATTTCTTCAGTCCAAGTAGCCAGGCCTTAGCTTCCTCTCCCTTCTTTATCTCGCCGTCGAAGGAGGGAGGTTTGGCCTTTCTGAATTATTCAAATTTATGACGCTTGGAAGTCTTTTGTTTCTTCTGTTTTCTTCGAGAATAGGAACTGGTCCTGCTGCTGGAAGAGCCTTCTGAATCACCAGCTTCCTTTTCAGTGGAATCGTCTGGTACTGGTCCTTTACCCTGGGGTGGACCTTTCTAGATGTACTTCTCTCAGTATGGTCACTGACACGACCATGATTCGACATCTCAAGTTCATGCTGCATTTTTCGCTTTAGGTCGGATAAGCTCTGCAGTAGAACTGCATTAATTTTGGTTTGCTTTTCTTGTTCCTTCATCATCCTTTCATTATCGGCCTTGCAGCTTTGCAATTCAACCATGAGACTCCTCACAGTCTTAGCTAGGTCTGGAGGGGTTCCTATTGGTCTTCTTTCGTCAGACTCTTCGTCTCTGTGGTGGGAGCCTTCTCCCACCTCTTGGTGAGTCACCATACTCCACGTCTGTAGATTCCCGCGGTTGATCGTCTGCTTGAGTGAAAAGACAAATACTGGTTATTAGTCAAGAGTTAAATAAATTTTTATAATTTGCGCATGATTTATAACTCTTTCACATGCATACATAGTCAGGTTCTCATTTTCCAAGTTTTTTAATCCTGGACAAGAGAGTCAAGTTAGGGGGTTACTCCTCGTAGGAGTGCTTCGAACGAAGCTTATGTGCAACTCGTTCATGAGCCCAATCAGGCCGAGTGTTGTAACCATGCTCTGATACCACTTTGTCACATACCCACTACCTCAATCAAAATTTTCGTTGATTTCTGTGGAATCCAAGCTCTCGAATTACCTACAGAGGCCTAGCGCAAGCTAGCTCTTTCTCTCTCTCTCTTTCTTATGTGATCACGGGCCGTGATCACAGGTCAAATAATCATGGCGCCTCTTTGTATTCTGCGCCTCGGCGCTACAGGGGTGTCGAATCGTTCGACTTTTCAATCGCCAAACCCCGACAGGGCTAGCGACCGACCAATAGGGACGAATCCCAACAGGGCTAGAGAACAGCCAATGAGAACAGGCCCCGTCACACGGTTAAGTGGAGTACAGGTGGAAGAGGGGGAAATGCGTCACGGTAGTCGACAGGACAGGAGGGGCCCCACTTCACATGCCACACTATTCCGGACCCCCCCCCCCCATTAAAGGTAGAATGGCAAGGGGGGTCCGGAATTCACCTGAGCATCGTCGATTAAGATGAATTAATCTCGACCGTTCGAGAGTTGCGTGTCCAATTCCGGACCCCCCCCCTACCACTAAAGGTAGAATAGTAAGGGGGCTCCGGAATGGAACCTCAGCCGTAGATCTGGACGGGTGGACTCCGGCCGTCCAGATCTACTCGCTGCTTATCCTACAACATATTCACGTCCTGGTTTAAGTTGACGTCTCATCTCTACATTTAACGGTCATTACAGACCCTGAGATGCCCCAAAAGAATCTCATCCGTTCATCGGGGTTTATCATCATGAGAATCCAAACTCTTGATCACGGGACTCCCGAATCCTCGAACCCCGGTTTCCCGATGCAGTTAATCTCTTGACACGTGGCCTCCATCAATCAGACGACTCAGATCTACTCTGGGGTTTCCACCATGGAAATCCTGAACTCTTGTCAACATAAATCCTGATTCCCAATGAGCCAATTCACCGATATGGTCCCTTATGTGTTAGCCCTCCTGGGCTAGACCTTTTGGGTCCATACGACCTCCCCCTGTATGACCACAGTAATACCACCTATCGGGGCTTCAGGGTTTCAAATGCTGACAAACATTTGCCCATGGGATTGTCGATCCCTCAAATCCAGATTCTTTGATAGGCTGACAGCTGGCCCCACGATAGCTCCTTCCTCTTTGTCGGAGTTTCAGACTTCACGATTCTGAAATTCCCAAACCTCTTGTCACCAAGATTCCCGATATCCTGATGACCAAAATGCCGATAGACGACTTCCTGTTGGGACTTTCCCCGACGGCTCCGATTGCTGCCGCGCGTCCTCCTCTGATGGACGATCCTGGTTAACTGTTAGGGTTTTGTGACTTCTGATGTAATGGACACCTCGTCCCTAGGACTCGCGAAATGTCGAACTCCGACTCCCTTCAGATCTCTGACACACGTCTCTAGTGAATGAACGGTTCAGATCGCTCCTCGCGTTTTCGAGACTTCTGATGTCCCGACTTTCATGACCTCAGGAACTCCAATTTCCTGAATGTCAATATCTCGACTCTCGACACCTCGATCTCCGCCACGTGTCTCCACTGACGGACGGTCCAGATCGTTTCCGGGTATTTTCCCATGGAAATTCCTGATCTCATGTCATCGAGACTTCCAATTTCCTGATACATGAAATCCCGATGACCACGCCTCTCATTGGGACTTTCAACCTCCTATTCACGAGGGCTTAGCCCTCAAGCATCTCTTAACAGGTCCAATGGCTGTCGGGTTCTTTAGCCAAGATCTGACGGCTGATAATGGTTCCTACCCATGCATTCTTCCACGACTCCCTAGGCGTGGAAAAGATCCACGGTCCAGATACTCTCATGAACCTTGGGGATCTACAGTCCTAAACTCTTCGCTACCCACGAAGACACAGGAAAACCCAGTGGTAAGACATTTAACGCCCTACTTCCTCCTACTAATCTAACGGTCGTGGGTGACCGCAGATTCCCCGACGAAATCTTGTTTGTCCATTAATACCTATAAGGTTAAGGTACCTAACACTCCATCTTCTCCTTCAGATCTGTCGGTCGTGAGTGACCACAGATCTCCCAACGGAATCTCATCCTTCGATTCGTTACTTCATCCTTATATTGTCATCTCGATTTTCAAGAAGATCATTCCTCCTCATGCAGGGTCACTAAGGCCTTACGCCTTCGCAACCGCCTTCCCGATTATCGAAGGGCTTTTCAAGGAAGGTATTTCTATGGGGAGGTTTAATCAGGGGGTTACTTGAGGCATATAAGGATGTCGTCTTCCCGAGAACCAGACGTGAAGTTTGAATTTGATCAATATGCACGCAAATTACGAATTCATGAAGACATAAAACATACGTAGTCTTTCCATCTAAATATACAGCTACTAGTACTGATCAAAACATCATGCAGTCATTCTTATAATGAAATCGTTCACAATTTCACAACTTATGAGCATGATTATCAGAATAAGTACATATATGTATATTTCGAGATGCCAGAGGCAAAACACTTATTAGAGATAACACCAGGGTCATGCAACTGCTGAGAGGGGTGCTCGTTTCCACCCAACCATAGGCTTAGCGACTCCTAGTGGATTTACCGCTAGCCACCCCCGAGCCAAGACCACGATGCTATGAGACTGTGTCTCTCTGTCTACCAGCGACCAGGAGCGAAGGTTGCAATCCTTCCTCTCTGCTATCACTCACTCTGTGCAATGCTAGAGTTCCCCTCACGTCTGCCCCCCAATCGCTTCTACCATACGCCTTATCCTCTTGCGAGGTTGCGTGTGGCACGATTACCCTCGCGCTGATCAGGCCTGACGTCTCTACGGATGGGTGGTTCACCATCCCATCCCTCATTAAGCCATCCACCTACCAGACTGCGAGACATTAAATTCGGGGCCAACGAGCCGCTTTTGGTTCTCCGAGCCAGTGGAGTCCAAATACGGTATTAATTCTCGGTGGAAGTTAACGCCACATTTTCAGGTGCCTTCCACCGCCATCGTGGTCTCTTTTCTGCACATCCCCTCTCAACAGTCCTGCAATAAATTCAAAATGTTATTCACATTCATTGACCTTTTCCTCAAGGTCCATTTACATCACATATTCATATTTATGCATTTGTCATAGTTCTTGGCCAGTCCAGTTATATTTACAAGCTGGGGGAAACAGGGTGTTACACTCATGCTGTGTGAAAGCTTCACCGGCGAGAGCCGAAAATTGGATTTTTATGCATGTTTTTGCTCAATAAAAATTTATTCAAGAGGTTGAAATGAGTTGTTAATTTCCTTCTCATGGCTCCATTGCAGATATTGATCTTCACGATGTTGGAATGGAGGGAAAGAGAACACGAGGAGGATGATGCCATTGCCGAAAATGATTCGGGTACAGTTGCTGCCCTCCGGGAATGTGGGATCTTGAAATTTTTTAGGATCCCGGGCATGAGAGCCCAACTCAGGTTGTTAGAGTACCTGGTCCACATGTGGGATGTGGATCAATAGGTATTTCATGTAGGGGTCCACACACTCACACTAGATATTGAGGATATCTATTTTCTGACGGGGTTGCCACGACATGGATACCATGAGACTCTGACTGAAGGTAGAGGCAGTGGACTTCCTATGAGTGAGTATGTTAGCCAATATTGTGCTTCCGAGGCAGAAAGAAGCAAGGGTAAAGTCACCATCTGGGGTGTCCAAGATCTGACCTTACGGACTATCTTGTTTACCATTGCACGCATGGCCGGAAGCACAGCTCCGCACATGGCTCTCCAGAGCTATTTCCAATATGAAATAGAGTGCATAGAGCCTCAGGTTTTCAACTGGTCGAACGCGGTTCTCCGCAGTATGAAGAGGCAACTGACAAATTGCAGAAGAGGTAACCTGAAACAGTTTGGATACAGGTCAATTTTGGTGTCATTCTTCCTTGAGAGGGTCCCACTATTGTGTGTATAGGTAGATTGGGGTTTACCGGCCCCACAGGATCCAAGGATGACGAGGTGGTGTAACCTCATGGCTCGGCACGTAGCAGGGCCTATAATCAAATATAATGATTCATTTTTTGACTGGCTGAGGCCCTAGATGTTGATGATCGATGACTATGCATATGTCAGGTTGGATTTTCGAGGAGATCCAGATTTGGTTCTTCCTGAGGATGCTCATTGGGGTGACTTAGGTAAGAAGTACACATTTTGTTCTTTTTTAATGTTTTTGCAAGTTTTATTATGTAAAATGATTTTATGTCTTCGATCCAAGGACTAATCAAAAATTTCTTTTAATGACATAGATGTGGGGCCGTATCGACCTCCAGGAACATCTCCCATTCATAGATGAGGAGAAGTGGCTCCAGTGGCAAGATGGAATGCTGAGGACTAGGAGGCAATTGAACAAAATTTAGAGGGATTAACTGTAGATGTCCCGGACATTGCTATTGGGGAGATCCCAAGGCATTATCAACACCATACTGTGGGCGTGTCTGAGTCTCTTAGTTGATTTCTCTATAGGGTAGCCCGAGTAGTTGTATGTTACCGTGAGCATCATCCGTGATGCTAGATTGTAGAAGCCATGGGCTTCATATTTTGATATTTTGATATTTTGGTCTTTGGACAAAAACTTTTGATCGTTATATATATATATATATATGCAGATTATACTAGCTTATTTTGTTTTGTATAATACATGTGATGTGTGATTGGTTTTATAAAAGTCTCAGATTTCTGTCTAACACATAATTAGCTAAAGCATCAATTAATGTATTTAGATATCTAGGAATGTGTTGATACTCGATATAATCAATATAACATTCCAAGAGGCGAATTCGTAGATATACCCACAATAAAGTAGGACTTCAGATAGCATAGACATTACTTAATTGTAGCACTACTAGCTGCGAATCAAGTCGTATAACAAGGTGGCAGATACCAAGCAAAATAACATTAGTCAACAATTCAATGACGACACTATATTCTGCGATATTATTGGTCGTACGACCGTTGCAAACACCTCGTAGACAGATAAGTTTGTTTGTAGGTGCATAAATTGCCCATGTAGATGAAGAAAGGTTCTGAGTACTACAACTAGTGCCATTGGTGAAGCCAATGTGGGTTAGTGAAGACTCCGACATCTGAAAGCCAAGCACAATGCAAGGAAAGCGGTCAAGGGTAGAAACTAGATAACGAAAAAAACACACTAAAGTAACACACAAAAGTATGATACAATAAAATACAAGCACTCATGCATAGATGACCTAATCATAATACTTCTTTAAGTAAAGCCCATTTCTGGGTTCACTCAAAGGGATACCATCGTAGTCCACTAACTCGTAGGCTCCTTTCTCCAACACTCGTTTGACAATATAAGGACCTCGCCACATAGCCTCAAATTTTCCGGCTCCTAGTAAATCTCGATCTTGTTCATAAAGGAGAACTAGATCACCTTCATAGAAAACGCGTGGCTTGACATGTTTTTTGTATTGGGATTTGACGCGTTTCTTTTGGGTTTCTATAACTAGGCTGGCATCACGATGGGTTTCGTCTAGTTGCATAAGATAAAACAGATGTTCTTCTTCAACATAAGTGTTTGGGAGAAGTTCAACGACTAGCCTTAGAGACGGTATCTCACATTCAATTGACTACATGGATTCGAGGCCATAAACTAACTGGAAAGGTGTAAACCCGATAGCAGACTTGATGGATGTCCGGTAAGCCCACAATGCTGAAAACAACATCATGTGCCAACTAGTTTTGTGAATCCCTATCATTCGTCAAAGCATGGTGATGAGGACTTTGTTTATTGCTTCAACTTGGCCATTAGCCTATGGGTAATAGGGTGTTGAGTTTTCATGGCGAAGACCCAAATTTTCAGTGAGTTCTGACATCATGAAGTTTCGAAAGTGGCTACCGTGATCAGTATCGATAGCTTGAGGAACACCAAACCAAGCAATGATGTGATTGAATATGAATAGTGCTGTAGTCTTTTCAGTATTGTTGAATGTAGGCATCACCTTGGCCCATTTCGTAAGGTAATCTATAGCTACAATAATGTATCCATGCCCCCTGGTCGAGTGAGGGTAACATGTCATGAAATCGATACCCCATTTCACAAAAGGTCCAATGGATAATACAAGGTGTAGAGGAGCAGGGTGTGATCGTATTTTGTTGTTGTATGTTTGGCAAGCGTGGCATTTTTGGACAGCGTTAATACAATCATTGAATAAAGAAGGCCAAAAATACCTAGATCATAAGATCTTTTGGGCAATATCATACCCAAACATATGACCACCACATGCTCCAGAATGGTAGTCATTCAAGGCTTTCTTGGCTTCGTCAAAAGTGAGGCATCGGCGAAAAATAGAGTCAATCCCACGACGATAAAGAGTATCACTAAGGATAATATACTGTTGAGCTTAGTAACGTATTTGATGATGGTCAGTGCTAGATAAATTGGGCTGGAAAGTCTGAGTCTGGAGATATATAATGATATCTCCATACCAAAGGTCATCGAAACTGATCAGAAAAAGGGATTCATCGGGTAATGAATCCTATGCTACATTTTCCGTCTCAGAACAGGGAAGGTCGCATATCAATTCGGCAAACACCAAGGATTTCTTGGACTTAGCGCGTTCGAATTCTAAGTCAAACTCTTGGAGTATTACGATCCATTTGGAGTATTTTCCCCCTAGAAATTGGTGTGTAAGAATGTGCTGCATAGGGTTGCAGTTGGAAATCACAGTAGTCTTGCGTAAAAGGATATAGTGTCGGAAATGTTGAACAACTTGGACGGCGGCCAAGGCCAGTTTTTCAACATGTAAATACTTGGTTTCAGTAGTTGTGAGACTCCGACTAAAATAATAAATGACATGTTCGTCATGAGAATCATCCTCCTGGACTAGAACCATAGCAATGGTGTTGTTTGAGGCTGCGAGATACAAGAAATAATCGCGACTGTAATCGAGTGGGAAAAGTAGTGGGGTATAGGTTAAAGTCAATTTTAAAGCTTCAAAAGATTTGTTGGCAGGGGCATCCCATACAAACTCAGAACCTTTCTTGAGCAGTCGAGTAAATCCGAGGGTTAACTCAACATAGTTTGGGATGAAACGACGTAGAAAGTTTGCCTTCCATTGCAAACTTTGTAGCTGGTAAAGTGAGGAAGGAGGAGGGAAATTGGGAATCGCCTCGACCTTCAAAGGATCTACCCTTATCCCTTGATGTGAAACAATAAAGCCCAGAAGTCGACTGGATTCTACACAAAAAACGCATTTGTGTGGGTTTAAGCATATACGCTAAAACCGACATCGGAGGAAAATGTCTCGGAGGTGTGTTGGATGATCGACACGGTGCATGGAATGAGCCGGTAGGTCATCGAGATAGGGTTGGACAATGTGCTTGATATTATGAAAGGCATAAGACATAGCACATTGAAAAGTTGCGCCATCATTCTTTAAACCAAAGGGTAGTTTCCAGTAGGCAAAAGTGCCCCAAGGACAAATAAAAATGATCTTGTGTTGGTCGGCGGGTACGATATTGATTTGATTATATCCAGAGAAACCATCCATCAAAGAGAAGATTTCACTCCCAGCACAATCGTCGACGATTTGATCAACGAAGGGGGTGGAAAAGTTGTCTTTAGGACAAGCTTTGTTAATATCCCTATAATCAACGCACACGTGGATCGTACCTTGTTTCTTGTTAATTGGAACAAGATTGGAAACCCAGTCAGTTAGAGCCACAGGGTGAATAAAGCTAGCTTTAAGAAGTTTCTCAAATTCAAGCTTGATAGTAGCTTCTTTACGCGGGTGGACCAGACGAAATTGTTGCCGAATGGGTTTAGCACCCGGGTATGTCTTAATCTCGTGTACAACAATGTCGGGGTCAGTACCCGACATTTCTTCATAGCTCCATGCAAAGACATCACAGAATTCTTGAAAAAGAGACTTGTAGGTGACAACTTCGTTATTGGAACATGAAGCTCCGATATGCACATTTTCGACAACTCCAGGTTTAATGGATATGTTGAGGGAGATGGTGGGTGAGATATTACTTAAGTTCCCTTTGTAGAACATATCATGTGTAGACTCGGGAACGGTAGAAACGACGACAACGATCGATAGTGTCGAGATCCATTAGTAACTCTCAATGGTGTGTTGTTCCAGGAAGAGAATGGAACGATGATGTCCATCTTCCCAAGGGGTATCTTCTATGGACATAACAAACATAATCATCTTGTTTGTAGGAAAAATGACACGGAATGGATTCGGAGATAGATCAACAAGAGAGGGGGTAGGAGGGGTTGCTGATTGAATGGCTTGATAAGTGGATTCAACTGGACTTAAAGGCATTTGGTCGCCATAGCAAAGATGATCACCGGGGTTGGGTACTATCCATGGGTCAGAGGACGCAGGGGTTTCTCGAACAGAGGTGGTAATCATGTTGATCAAGGCGAAAAACGAATGTGGAATATCGGGTGGTGGAATGGGGAAAGTACCCATCAAAGAGGAATATTTAAGAAGACCTACACCAACATTCTCATAGCCAGGGGGTGTTTTCGCAATGAAAGGTACGTTGCTGGTACATGTATTAGAGTTAAAGAAGGCTAATTGGTCCACCGTAATTACTTTTCCCTGATGTGGGAAACATATGACACGGAAAGGGACATGCCAACATCATTTGGTTGGTGGGTCACTTAGATTGGGTGCCAAACTTGGTGGGATTTGCAATAGATAAGGGTATAAACTATGGTAAAGTTTGGTTGAACCATATATATGGTCAGACCATATATTATGGTTCCTCTATTCATATATATTTGTTGTAATAGATGGTTAAAAGGGGGAGGCCCACAGGTTTGAACCTGGGACCTCCCCAACAAACTCCTTTATTATCTAACCAACAACCAAGTGGGATAATGATCCATTTGGAAAACTTTGCCCACGAAAATACTTTTAAACCAAGACTATTCCAACACTCGGGGAAGAATACATGCGCCTAAGGCCGTACGACGACATGATTTTCTTGGAGAGTACGAGAATAATTATTTGTAGGTACAGGATCACGCACCCAGAGGTCGTACGATGACACATAAACCAATGCAGAGTGGTAATTAATGCAGGTCTAGAGGCATGCTTTACGAGGCAGAGAGCCCAACAGGGGCCTGGAGGTGACTTCATCCGTTTGAGACGATTCGACAGTCATTCTTACACGGTTTCACGCCACGATCACAATGGCGACGTTCGTTTTCGCATCGGAGTAGCCAATCATGAGGCTTATGACATAAAACCCAATGTAAGCATGGTGCTTTTTGTAATTTTGGTTTCCTTATGAAATATTGCAAAAGATGTATGCATGCTACAGATTTCGATGAGCATGGAGTGTTACAGCAAGGTAGAAAGACTTGATCCGTTGTAGGAAAACTCATCATTCTATCCTTTGCACGTAAATTGAAGTGGTGTAGTGCACGAGAGAATATTTTGGCACTTTTTTAGAAAGTAGCCAATATTATAGCAAAAGCTCTCAGTTTTTGCGAGACAAATGTAATGACAATATTTGTGCTTGAATCTAATCAGTGGATTCAAAGAGAACAATTGCTTCAATTTGCGAGAGAGTCCTTATTCTTCCACGAATTGTTAGAACTTTGCCTTTGGATTTTCCATGGAGATCGCCTCATTTCATGAGAAACTTTTCCACATGTTGTGAGAAACTACTCTATACACATAAAAGTACCTCTTCGATGATGTCACCAGGAGTGGGACTGTAACCCTTTTATTTGTAAAGTTGAAGCATCTTTTAAAGAGGAGAATAAAGTGGCTAAGTGGTTGAGAAAAGCTCAAAGACATAGCCCACACTCGGTGAACTCCAGTATCATTTGGTGATTCTCTTGTCCTTATGTATGATTACTTATTTCTGCAGTTAAGTTGTTGGATGCATTAAGTAAATAACACATGAGAGTTAATAGGCATATTCACCAAGTTTAATTCAATTTGGATTCAAGCCTCTTAAACAATTCAACTTCACCTTTTTAACACAATCAAGTTCAATAAAAACGATCTTAAATCCGACCCTTAATGGAGTGGAATAGAACCAAGTAAAGATTGGTAGCAGGGTCACCTCGGTCTTAGATCAAGTGGTATAAGAGCAGGATTTATGAATATTGTAGGTGTTGAAGACATGATGGAAATAATGCCAAAGCAGGAATGGCTCAATGAGATACAAGAGATCAACCAGAGCATTCAAGCAGAGAATGCAGAGTTGAAGAAAATGTTACAATATGTAGAAGAGGAAAATCAGAGGTTGCAACTTCAACTATAACCTATGAAGGAGCAAGCTAGAGAAGGATGCTGGCACAGGGGCAGACCCAGGGTTCAATGCTACAACAATGCACCAACAAAACCCTAACTACCAGCCCTTTCGACAACACCTGCGATGTTAAGAACCAATACCAGATCTGAAGATATAATAAACACAATTACTGAATACACAATAGATCCACAAAGCAATATAGAAGAAACCACACAATATTATTTTCAAACCCTTGAGGTAGGGAAACACCATACAATGGATCCTATTATGGAGGGGATCCTCTCCTGTTCACTTGCCTCTTCGAGGGGGCAACCTCCTAATGAGCTTTAGCTCCAAATACAATATTTATCTTCATGTCTCATTACATTGCTTGAATCCCTTTATATAGTGCTACCATCACCTAAGAACATTCTAGAGGAGGAATCTTCTAGAAGTAGAACCTTCTAAGAAGTCCTCTTACATTTATTATATCTAACTACCATAGTGGACCTTATTTAATAATATAGTGGACATAGTCCACCTTACATTGAATGACCTCCACTATTATCACTATGGGCCCTATGGCCCCCCCCACTGCCTCTCTAGCTACCTTACATTCCATCCCCCTTATGAAAGCGTTGTCCTCAACGCTTGATGTACAACCATATACCAGGGTCCCATGGATAATTGTGGACCGTAATGCTGAAGAAGACTGAAGAACCAAAGTCC
>ML782506.1:114550-150447 GCA_009831015.1 Picea engelmannii
TAGAGGAGGAATCTTCTAGAAGTAGAACCTTCTAAGAAGTCCTCTTACATTTATTATATTTAACTACCATAGTGGGCCTTATTTAATAATATAGTGGACCTAGTCCACCTTACATTGAATGACCTCCACTATTATCACTATGGACCCTTTGGCCCCCCCCCACTACCTCTCTAGCTACCTTACATGTGAAGCAAATGAAGTCTCACCCGAGGTAGAGGTAGGGGTGGTTGGAGGACTCAGATGTCTACAATCTTATCTGGGACACATATCTTTGATTGTAAGACCTTAACAGAGAACTTAGTTATTATAGTTTGTTAATATTCATCTTTAGTTCACAGTGCCGCTAAAACCTAACAACAGATCAACGCAATATTTACACAGATCCAATAGTTTCAAGCACTAAGCATACCAATAGAGATCAGATCTAGAATTCATTCACATTATTAAACACTAAGCTATCATATCAGATTCATACATCATCTAACATCGCACTAAGCATTGAATCACATAAATAAAAGAACAACCAAAAGCACAAAGAATTCACAACACATGATATACGTAGTTCACCCCCACCCCGGGGCTACGTCCACCAACTCTTCCTCTTCTGTATTAGCTTCTTTCAATCTTCTTACATGCACAAAGCCTCAAAATCAACTCCACAGAGGACAACAGATCTGCGCACCTCGCTAGATCCTCCTTCCTTGAGTTATAGCACAAAGCCTTCCATAGTCTCTTACAATCACTTGCACTTAGCTCTGCAAGCCTCACACAATATGCATAAGTCAATTAGCACTCAACACTTAGCACACTTGCAACTGACTAGTCACTACTAGTCACTATTCACTATTTCTTACATCACCTAGACTTCTATTTATACATTACAAAATAATCCTAATCATGGGTAAACCCATGGGCCGACATCCCCATACCCATTACATAATCCCAAAACCAAAAAGTCCCTAAAAAGGGGCCGAGATCCTGCGATCTCTGCTTCATCTTGTGCTCCACCTTCAATAGCCTGTCGAAGTTCCAAAAGTAGGTCAAACATGACCAAGGATTCTCAAAACTTGGTCAAGGGCCAACATGCCCCCAACACTCACCTGTGACTTGTCCTGAGTCACTCTGATCTAGGTAATTCTACCTCAAAAGCCTCGATATTGGCTCGAGCTGCTTCGACTTGTTGTTGTGCCATGGCCTCCTTCTCAACAAACTCGTGGATAACAACTTCGTTGATAGGTCCCTCTAAGCGCTGTTCAACTGCAGTGATGACTTGCTCTAGTTATATTCCTTGGCCTTCGATCTCTGAGAACAGTTGGAAAGCCTCATCCTGTATAGGTTGGAGCCTCGGAGTCACCTCCATGACTCTACTTTGAATGGTGTGGACCTACTGTTGAGCAGTGTGCTGTTCTTGGGATTGCTTCATCCTTTCAACAACTGATAGGGGCTTCAACTGCGCCTGTATTGTCTCTTCTTGCTGCTTGGCCTCGTGGATCTGTGACTCCGGTGCCTTTAGTTCTGAATTCTCAATGAGTCACTCATAAGTCTGGGAACTACGATCACTTAGTTTTTTACATTCCATGGCAAGGGCCTTTATTCTCTCAACTGTGCTTCGAGCAGTTGCATCTCTTTGATCCCTCACATCTTGCGGGGTGTCGGGCACTATGCGGAGCTCTAAGTCTGCTATTCTTTGTTGTAGCTTCTAGATATATTCTGCGAGCTACTCTACTTGATGCTCAACTCAGTCTTCTGCCGTTGGCTCTAAGCATGTCACAGAGAAAAGTGCTATGTTGACTACTTCTTTCACTCCGAGTTGTTCTGTGAGCAACTGTTCTTTTTCTTGTTGAATCTGTGCTTTCACCTCTTCAAACTTCATCTGGAGAGCAACCTTCTCCTGCTCCACAACTCGACGTTGTTTTACAACTACTTCTTGCACTTGCTTCAAGGCCTAGGTGGCTTGTTCTGTTTCTTCTTGTGCACGACGAAGACGAGCTTTGGTTGCATTAGCTAGTCAAAGGAGTTGGGCTAGCTCATCTCCCAACTCTGGTTCTTCCGATGATAGGGGCACAATGGACACTGCACAACTGGACTGAAGGGCCTGTTGTACCCCTCGAAGCTCAACCTCGATTCTGTCGTACATCTCCTCCTGCTTGGCTTCATGTTTCTGTAAGATTTCCTGCGATGCATCATTTACAAATGTGAGGATGAAGTCAAAGTCATCGACGGTGAGAATAGTCTGCATCTTGGTCAAGGTGGCTTTGGATTTCTTTCGGGAAGAGGGTTTCGGGGGAGAAACCTTCCTCTTCTTCAAGGGATTAGCCTAATCTCTAGGCGGTGTTATTTTTACTTGCTTCTGCTCATCTTCTTTGCCATTTATCTCTTCTACTTCGTCATCACCCCCTCGACCAGGTGATACTGAAGCAGTTTTCTCTGATGCGCTGCTTAAGTCTTGGACTTCTACGATCTTCTTCCTTCTGCTCGTTCCAGGTTTGTCATGTTCTTTGTGAGTGGCCTCCGAGCTGTCAAGGTCAGGGTCAGACATCTCTGTAGGATTAGTGGGGATAAGGAGGTTTGCTAACCAGTCCTTAGTTATTTCCTTGAGGTCATATTCTGTGAGCTTGTAGTACGACTGAAGCCTCTCCTTATGCTCGTGTAGTGATATAGATGAAGTTTCGATCTGCACAAAACTTCATGAGGGGTCGGAACCACTGTAGGGTGTTTGGCGTCATGTGAGGTTCAACTTCGATAGCCTTCTTCAGTTGGAGATAATATGTGTGAAAGACTACGTTCGATTGCCACTATTTTCCCATATCGCTCGAGTACCAGAGAGTGGTGAAGTTCATAATAAGCGATTCGAGCGACTGAATGTCCAGGAAGGTCGCACCTTCCAGCATTTCCCAAGCAATAAACATGATGACGATCAGGAGCCAGCTAAAGTGGAACTCATAGCCTTGATCCTGTGCTTCACGATAGTCTAATTCCAGATGATTAGCTAGGTACTTTGCCCAGTTTGTCCATAGGCCTTCCACGCATTTCCCTGCGAGGTAAACGACAAACAGTGTGACCTGCGTGGGTCTGTTCTTGCTTACTAGATTTCCTGCAATTGATTGGCATGCTAAACACACTACACCATTTTGGATGGAAGCTACCTTGTAGCCTCACATCCCTTTCTCAACATCGTCATAAGTATACTTGATCTTCTGTGCTAATGTGCGATCTGTGGCTTTCTCTGGATATAAGTCCTATGGGTTGGGTCCTTGCATACTTAATCCGATGATCTTATGGATCAACGTCAGATCGACTCTGATACGTTGGTCTAGCCATAAGTAGCTGCCATGGTAACATGAGAGCAGGAGCTTAACACATGCGTTAACCTCCCGGTGCCTTCCAAAGTGTGGGATTTTCATTACATTCAATAGGGTGGACTACGTAAGGTTCATCATCCACGGCTGGGGTATTATTTTTGAGTTCTTCCCCTTCGTCCTAGTCAAGTATTTATATGGGGCGAGCATACTATGGTTCTTGTGGTCTCCTAGGTTGAAGTCGTTGAACTTCAACATTGCGATCTTGTCTTGCTGCACTCTAATTGTGCGTATCCCCTTCGGGAGGTACACAGTAACCACGGTGTAATAAAAATCTCTTAGCACACTATCACGACTCAGCGTGCTAGCTAGAGGCGAGATGTAGTCGGGTAAGATGGCCGGGATTAGCTTCACATTTGCTAGGTCATCTCTGTACTTGGTTCTCTTTTCTGTGACGACTCGGGATGGTCCGGATCCACGAGCGGTTGACGGAGAGGCTTGTAGTGCTCTCATCAATGATTCTTGTAAACCCACAGACATAGACATTACTCTTTCAGTCATGAGGTCGATGAGTACCTCCTTCACAGACTCTTCGACTGTGCTAAGTTCTTCGGACATACACACTCATGGGTGAATATCTTAGGTTTGAAGAGTAACTATTCAAGGCAACGGGACAGATGGTGATAACTCAATGATCACTATGCGAAATCAACTGATCCGCGGGCTCAAATAATCATGGTTGGAAAAAATGTTCTCGGTGAAAGGCTTGATGGAATAAGTAGATAACTAGGAAACATATCTCTCCAACGGGCGAGAAGCCTTCATTAATTTAGTTCTGTCCGTTATGATGTGATCCCAACGATCTGATGGCGAGATTTCTTACCACAAATTTCGTTCTACCCATTCGGGGCGTCAATCTAATGGTTATACTATTTCCAACGACTATATTCCTTCACCATGGCGAAGTTCCATGTAGCGCTGTTATGCTATCCAGTTGAAGTTTCAGTTTTGCAAATTTTCCTTCGGCGAAGTTCCCTCTGGAACCTTCTGTAACTTTTCGATCTTTGATCTCTTCTTACTTAGTTTTCTAGCCTTCTTTCCAGTGAACTTTGTCTCGATATTCCTCTTTCCATTCTGATTCTTATCTCCTCTTGGCATAATAACTTCGCGCTGTTGAGATTATTTCCTAGGATTCAAGGGTAATACTTCTTCTCTATCTGGGGTAGGTGCTTCAGTCTTCTGTGAGTCTTCTTGTGTTCTTTCAACTCTGACATCCAAGTTTCTGGTTCTAAATAGCTTTGATCTATTCTCCTGTTCTTCAATCAAGTGTGCGATCCTCCTTCTAGAAGCATCGAGAAGATGCTCATTTTTCCCATGTACGAAGGCCGCCACACCCTAGCTATAGAGCAACCTACGGAAACTCCGCAGCCTAGCTATAGTGCAACCTCAACGCTGGTTTCATTTTTTAATGAGCTTGAAAACATAAAATCATGCTCAAAGCTGGTTTCATTTTTTAATGAGCTTGAAAACAGAAAACCATGCTCAAAGCTGGTTTCATTTTTTAATGAGCTTGAAAACAAAAAACCATGCTCAAAGATGGTTTCATTTTTTAATGAGTTTGAAAACAAAAAACCATGCTCAAAGCTGGTTTCATTTTTTAATGAGCTTGAAAACAGAAAACCATGCTCAAAGCTGGTTTCATTTTTTAATGAGCTTGAAAACAAAAAAACATGCTCAAAACTCTCTTCTTGATCATGGCTTCCAAGAAGACAGCGATTTGGAAGAACGCCATGTCAAGGGACAAAACTCGGTCATGGCCTCCAAGAGATCTTCACTCGATGGAAGAGACACACGTTGGAAGGACACCATGTCGAGGGCTGCGACATGGGTAAAGAGATCAAGCTCTAAAAACCCTATCGAAGAGATCACTATGTCTTCTACCAAATCCAAGTCATAAGATACTAAGATTACAACGAGAGACTCATATTCATAAACAGTTGAAGGCATGGGAGATAACACCACATAATCAACCTGTGGTAGGGGCGATACTGTCTGCATATAAGAACCATTTAGGGAGGTAATCAAGTCATGAACGATGAATGAAAGTTGATCAATAGTCACAATTATTCCATCGTGAGGGAAAGATATCACACAAAAAAGAGTGGACACAATAGCTTTCATGGCATAGACATAATCCCGCCTAAGGAGTAAAGCGAAATCCAAGGGGTCTTGGACTACCATGATGCCAATAAAGACAGTTTTCCCTCCCAAAGTTACATGAAATTGAGGAATGGTCCCCAAAGGTTGACTGATTCTTCTGTTAAAAGCTAATAGATTCTGCGTAACCGACACAAGCTGAGGACAACCCAAAGCTTTCCAAGCAATAGAGGACAAAATACTAACAAACACACCTTCATCTATAAGTGTCTGAGGAACATCCCAACCAAAAACCTGTACTGTAATTTGGAAAGGAATGTGAGAGGGAAGACGAGGTCCAGTTAGCACACCCCAATTAAAAAGGATGGCCTCATTACTTGGAGGAGGTTCCACGGAAGAAGGAGGAATGCCCCCCGACATGGTAGATTCTTTATCAATGAGAAAAATGTGGGCATCATTAGGTTTACTCTCTGGCGGGAGAGTAGGATCGAACGATGATGAGACTAGATCGACCACTTGGGTTTCATTCTCCAAGGGGAGAATAGGGTCGACAGGTGGAAAGGGATTGACTGATTGGGTTTCACTATTTAAAGGTAGAGTGGGATCGACCGAGGATGGGATCAGATCGACCACGTGGGTTACACTCTCTAACATGAGAGTGGGATCGACCGAGGATGGGATCAGATTGACCACTTTGGTTGCACCCTCTAATGGGAGAGTGGGATTGACCGAGGAGGAAATCAGATTGATCATTCCATCAACTACAGGTGGGTTGAGAGAAATCTTGTGATAAGCAGCTGGAAGTTGAGGCGGTGATATAGTCATGTCTTCTAGTAATTTCGAGGCTTCGTCCATACGATGGAAAATGTGAGTTTGATGACTCCCTTTGCATAACCTACAAGGAAACCTGACTCTACTTTTCTTCTTCCCAAGGGTATTTTGACTAGTTGACAAGAGGTCATCAACATGTTGTTTAGAGGCGGATGACATGGGTTGGAGAGGGTGTATAGACCATACTTCTATAACCTTGGATAAACCAGGGAAGTCCTTAAGAAGATGTCTACCCTTACAAAGCCTGCAAGGGTACCTGGGTTTATCGGTTGTTTGGGTGATCTTGACATCATCAACACTCCCAACATGATCAACAATAACTGGTTTCTTTCCAACATGTCCGACAATGGTTGGAATTTTAGATCCTTGTTTATTTTTCTTCTTCTTCTTCTTCCTTTTCTTCTTTTTCTTATCAATCGAGTTACTAGCTTCAGAGCTTTCATTCGACGAAGAAGATGAAATAGAAGAAGACCTTGCAAGTGGAGAAGGTGAAGAATATATTAATGGTGAAGAAGGTGAAGGATCAACATGAGGTTGATGTTCTTGGGGGAAAGTGATTACAATAGAAGCACTAGCTGCATTTGGGATTACCTGAGTGGAAAACAACCATACTGGTAATCCAATTGTGAGACCTGGAAGGCTCAAAGTGGCGATGTGAGGAGGACCAATGTTCCCATAAGAAGGAAAAACAAAAGGTTCCCCTGGAACAAGGGTTCCTTCATTGGTCGTTCCGAGAACGGATGCCATTAAATAAATATCCAACCTAGAGTCTGCTAGGGAGAACAAACAACACACGCTAACAATCTAGTAAGCAAGCAAGCAAACAAAACCTTCTCACAATGAGCACACTAGTTGGTGATGAAATCCAACGTCGCGAGAAAAATACAAGAAGGGCCTGAGATAGAGCGGGTGAAAAATTTACGTTGACGACCTGCTTAACGAGCTTACACCCTGGTGCAAGCTCCCACACATAATCGTGGGATACCCTCCAAGGAGCCCGAGTGATTTTAGCCAACGCCGATTCTAGGAACTGTGAAGACTTGCCCCTCCACAGTCACCTTGTGTAAAGAACCTAAAGAGAAAGGCCACGAAGGTTACCAATTACTACAATGATGCTTGGGGAAACAATTGACATTCTGATCCACGTGGAAAGGCAGGGCATCTAGCCCAAAATCAACTTGAAAGGCTTCCACTCATCATTGTGGGTATACCTTCAAGTGACCCCCATAATATGTGCAATATCTACACCAAGAACAACAAAGCAGGCTGAGTAACTCTGCTAGTCTCAATGCAACCTTGTGATTGACCCTTGTGTTAGAAGGGCTTCCTAGGAAAAAATGTAATAAGTGGATTTCACCACTCCCTAACTCAAGATTCTATGTTTGTTTGCAGCTTTGGAAAGTTATCTTTCACACCTATTCCAAAGCCCTACAACTAATCTAATGTAGGTTTGCTACCATAAAATATAAAAATGTCTAATCAATTTTATAAGTGCTTTATTTTATGGCTGTTGTTACTCAAGAGGAAAATGACATGGACAATATGGTGTTTTGACCGACTTGAAAGTTATGCAAAGAGATGAAGATGCAATCTTTTCATTTCGATGAAAGCTATGCTACGAGAAGGAGATAACATTTATCATTCCCAGATGCACAATGTCCCAAAATTTATTAAACTCATCAATATCAAGATTCTTAAGAAATGAGCAAAAGAAACTGTACACCAATACATGATTCATAATTTAAGACCAAAAAATGCCAAGAATCATGCAAATTCGCTACTTCAAATGCAAGGAAGCCCCCAATATAATATAAGGAAAGAAATTACAATTTTTTCTTTCAAAGAGACACTAAAACAAATAGAAAATCACTTGAAAACAAAAACAACCCAAACTAAGTTTCTCTTTTAACACGATTTATTCAGAAAAAGAAGTATTCTTTCACTAAACAATTCTAAATAAAAACGATGCTTTGTAACTGAAAGACACTCAAATCAAGAGACCAAATCTTTCAAAATCTAACAAAGCAAAAATAAGGCAAAGATGGCTGAAAGTAGATTCAAATTTTTTGAAGCAGTCTGTAATCAGACCCAACAAATCACCCCAGAACCATGTCACAGATCTGGGTAGGGAAAACCACCATTTTTTTTTTTTTTGACAATCGCCGCAGGCTGGAAGCCTAACACAGTGCGTAAATTCAACCAAAGTGAAAGAAGAGAGAGTATATTCAATGACAACCTATGCATATGATTAAGGAGTTATGCAATAAAATAAGAATAATTCTATGGGAAAGAAGCATGCCACTGTATTATATTAAATAATAGGAAGAGAGGTTACAACCAGATGCCTTGTGACGCAAACGCGCCACCCAGGGCACGTCTGCTCCCACAAGACCTTCTTTTTCTTTATCCTGAAGAGCTGAAATGCTCTTCAAATCCCTTATCGAGACTTTCTTACACCCACAGGGCACACCTTATGATATCCCTTTGCCCTATCGGGAAATCGGACCTCGCGTGATCGCGAATCTTGAAATCACAGGTTCGGGTCTCACAAATCCTCGAAACCCGATGAAATTTCACCCACGTGTTCCTTGTCTTTGTTGGGAATATCCCCATTGGGAAATCGGCCTTTACGAGGTCGTAGACAACTTACCTCGCAAATCCCCGATCCCCGAAAGCACTCACTGCACCACTTAGCTCCCTTCGCTGACTCTTTTCACATGCGACCTGCTGGTCCACAAGACCACAGTCCTTCCCCTATCAGAATTTCAGAATTTGTGGAGTTGGAGTGTGTAGAACTTACGTTCTCAGGATCTCTGATTCTCCGATCCCCAATGCCACTTGGCGTTGACTCACGACAAGGCTTGACCTTCCGACACCTGTCCCTTGCTCAGACCCTATGGCCCACACTCCCGCGGTGATCGGGAAATTGCGTATCGGAGGTTAACGATTTCTAATGCACTCGTTCACAGACCCTTCCAAGTCCCGAAACCCGATATGGATGACACCTATCCTCCACTGAAACACTATGACCGTGGGACCGTCGCGTTTCGGGATTTCGTGACTTCTCCTGTCATGAGTTTGTCGTCACCTAGAATCCCGAAATGTCGAACCCCAATGCACGTGTGAACTCTCTCCTCCACATCATCACTTTCCCATCGCTCTATCGGGTATCGCGAAATCACGATTTCTAGTGCAACGATTATGTTATATGCAGAAACCCTGAAATGCCGAACCCCGACTCCTTAAGATCCTTGGACACGCATCCCTCAGATCGAACGGCTCCGCCCGTGTCAGGAAATCACGGATCGCGATTCCATTGTGCAAGAGTTTCATGACTCCGGAAACCCCGATATCCTGAACTCCGACTCTTCGGGATCTCTCGCCACGTGTCCCTACTGTTTGGGTGGCTCTGATCCTATCGGGAAATCACGGATTGCGATTTCCTTTTGCATAAATTCTTTGCCTGCAAAACTTCGATGGCCCCAAACGCCGACTCGTCAGGATCTCCGACCACGTGTCCTCGCCGATGGACGGTTCAAAACTCCCGTCGGGAAATCGCGGATCGCGATTCCAACATGCGAGAGTTCTATGTCTTCGAAAACCCCGATTCTTCGATGAGCTGAAACCCGATGACTCCCTGGTTCCTTGACACGTGTCCTGCCAAGATCAATGGCTGAGATTCTCTATCGAGATTTCGAGAACCACAAGATCTCGATTCTCTACCTTAACAAAACCCCGATGACTCTGATATCCCGATGACTCCTCCGTGACTCCTCCTCTGTTCCTTCGGGCTTAAACTCTATGCAACTTCCCGAAATCTAACGGCTGACGGGATTTCACAATTTTCCTCTGCGAATCCTGACCGTCGATTTCCTTCCTCCCTTCTTAAGGACTTCTTGGCACAGAAATCTTCTGTGCAGCCTTTTGAGAATTTCTAAGGCCTTTCTCCTCCTGAGCTTTTCCACTCTGATTCGTTCAGAGGAACTTGCACGCACTCCTTGCGCTCAACATTCAACAACTTCCCAAGTGTTGAATCCTTCCGACTCTGCGCACTTCCTGCAGCAGCAGTCTTAGATCTCCTTTGCTCAGATTCACAACTGAGACTTCTTCTTCATCCTACGCACTCCTTGCACAGCTTCAACAACTCGCTTCCACTTCTAGATGAATGAGAACAAAAGTTAAACTACTAAACCTTCATCAACGCACTCCTTGCGGATGAATTCAACTACACACCTTGCAGGAATCTCCTGGCTCATAAAGAGAAACAATTGTAACTCACTTCACTCCCTCTCAGATTTTAATCTCAACACATGAGATCACACACATAGCATAATAACAATGCCTAACAGGAAGAAATGTTCATAAGCAGAGCATTTAACACATATACACAGAGCATAACACAACAACCATGAATCTGAATCAACTTCTTCTATTAATTCAAGATCTGTACATGGGTGTTCTTCTATATCTTTTTGCTATTCTCCTATGCTCTAGATTCTTCTCACTCTTCCTGTTGCTAACAACAACTTCTTCCATGATACCATGAGGGTGTCTATATCCCGTTTCCCTCTTCTTCTAGAATTGTCTAATCTAATAATTCAGTTCTATCTACCTGCAACTACTACTATAAATGCATCTGTCTATCTCAGACGAGAGCATATGGCTCGAGGTCTAATTACATTCTTACCAAGGCACCTAAATTAAATGATCTCATTTATATTCAGTGCATCAACTTCAAGGGAAAATTTAAAAATTCAAAAACTTGCGCTGGACGTCTTCCAGCTGTCTTCTGCTTCCACGTTGGTTTTGCTTGTCGTGAGGGATGCTCCTGCATCATACTCCCTCGCTTGAAAATTTGCATGGGCTCCTATCCATGAGCTCCTGCACGGTATGTCCATGCTTCTGAATCTCTGCTTCAGTCTCCCAGCTGGTATCTTCAACTGGATGACCCTTCCACTTAACCAAATATTCAAAATATTCTTTCCTCCTGGTTTTCTTACCCACTCGTTTGTTCAGTATCTGCTCCATCTGTGGCTTTTCTGCAACTGGCATCTGCTTCTGCCACTGTACCTCTGGTTGATCATTCCCTTTGGCTCCTACTTCATCATCTTTATATTGATATAAATCTGAAACATTAAATATCAGAGATATTCCGATGTCCTCTGGTAACTCGATCTCATAAGCATTCTCTCCCATTTTCTTCAAGACCTTGCATGGTCCAATTTTCTTCATCTTTAGCTTGTTGTATGTTCCTCTCGGGAACCTTTATTTCCTCAAATGTGCCAGAACCAGATCACCAACTTCAAACTAAAGTTGTCTTCGATGCTGATCGGCTCTGCGTTTGTACTCCTGACTTGACTTCAATAGTCGCTCCTTCACCTGGAGGTGAAGTTCCTTCATCGCTTCAATGAATTCTCCCGCACTAGCACTGCTAGTATCAGTCTGTTTTGAATCCCTCAATTCAGAAATCCCTCTTGGCTGCATTCCATATACAATCTGAAATGGACTTTTCCCTGTGCTTTGATTTACTGAGTCATTGTAAGCAAACTCTGCCTGCGGTAATATGCTATCCCATCTGCTATGGTGCTCTGTCACCAAGCTCTTCAACAAATCTCCCAGAATTCTGTTGACCACTTCCGTTTGTCCATCCGTCTGAGGATGATAAGCAGAACTAAACATCAAATTATTTCCCATCTTCTTCCAGAGTGTCCTCCAGAAATGCCCTATGAATTTTGTGTCCCTGTCTGAAACTATGCTTTTCGGCAATCCATGAAGTCGAACAATCTCTTTGAAAAACAAATTTGCGATGTGGGTCGCATCACTGGTTTTCTGGCATGGGATAAAATGTGCCATTTTAGAAAACTTGTCAACTACCACAAAGATTGAATCAACACCTCTTTGTGTCCTCGACAATCCCAATACAAAATCCATGCTAATTTCATCCCACAGCTTCTCAGGTATGGGCAATGGTTGATAAAAACCCGCATTCTGTTTCCTTCCTTTTGAATGCTGGCAAATTCTGCATCTGTCCACAAACTTCTTGACTTCTGACCGCATCCCTGGCCAAAAGTATGACTCTCTCAGCTTTGCAAATGTCTTATCATGGCCAAAATGTCCTGCCAATCCTCCACTGTGCTTCTCCTTAAAAAAGTTCTCCCTCATGGAGCAATTTGGAATACACAGTTGATTGCCTTTGAATAGCAACCCTTCCTGGATCACATACTCTATCCACTGGCCTCTGTCTCTGAGAACTGGATTCTTAGCTACTTCATAAGCTTCCTTAAAGTCTGAATCATCTGCATACATGTCCTTCATGTCATCAAAGCCTAACGTCCTGACCTTGAACTCCTGCAACAGTAAACTTTTCCTGCTCAAAGCATCAACAACTTTGTTAGCAGTACCAGAAATATGCTTAATCACAAAAGTGAAATTTTGCATGTATTCAACCCTTTTAACATGCCTCTAATTCAACTTTTCCTGTTGAGTCACAAATTGTAATGCATGGTTATCACTATATAAAACAAATTCTTTTGGAATCAAATAGTGCCTCCATTTCTTCAATGCCTGTAATAGCATAAAATTCTTTATCATACGTGGAGTACTTCTCCTTTGCCTCATTCATCTTCTCGCTGAAATATGCAATCGGCCTGTCCTCCGGGCTCAAGACCGCTCCTATGGAAAACTCACTTGCATCACATTTTACCTGGAATGTTTTCTGAAAATCTGGCAACACCAGAATTGGTTTCTCTGTAATCTTTCGTTTCAACAAATTGAAACTCTTCTCAGCCTCTTCCGTCCAGTGAAAATATTTATGTCTTTTTTTCACTGTATCCATCATTGCTGCACTAATTCCATTGAAATTTCTGATGAATTTTCGGTAGAAACTAGCCAAACCATGAAAACTCCTCACCTCGAAAATATTTCTCGGTGATGGCCAATTCTTAATTACCTCCACCTTATCTGGATCCATCCTCAGTTTGTTTGCAGATATAACAAACCCCAAATAAATGAGCTCTGTCTTCATAAACAAGGATTTCTTCATGTTTATCAACAACTTCTCCTGCTGTAATTTCTTCATCACAATAGCCAAATGCTTCAAATGTTCATCCTTTGTCCTGCTGAAAACCAATATGTCATCCAGATACACGATGACAAACTTCCCAATGAACTCCTTCAAGAATTCATTCATCAACCTCATAAAGGTACTCGGTGCATTCGTCAAACCAAACGCCATGACAAGCCATTCGTACAAACCTTCGTTTGTCTTGAATGCTGTTTTCCATTCGTCACCTTCTCTCATACGAATTTGATGATATCCACTCTTCAGATCTATCTTTGAAATTTTTTTTACTCCACTTAAGAAATCCATCAGATCATCCATCCTTGGCAATGGGAATCTATATCTGATAGTTATCTTGTTTATCGCCCTTGAATCAGTGCACATCCTCCAACCTTTGTCTTTCTTCGGACTGAGTACTGTTGGAACAACACACGGACTCAAGCTTTCCCTGACCAAGCCTTTGTCCAACAACTCCTGGACCTGTCTTTTAACCTCTTCATTCTCTCGTGGTGTCAATCTGTACGCAACTTTGTTTGGTAAACTAGCTCCTGGTATGAGGTCTATATGGTGACTCACGCTCCTCATCGGTGGCAACGAACGAGGTAGTTTGTCCACTACAATATCAACAAACTCTTCCAGCAGTTCCTGAACTTCTCCTGGTAAATCATCCACTCTTGTGCTAGTCAAAACAATTCTCGGTTTTCTGACCGCAAAGAATTGTGGATCCTCCTTCTTCTTAACTTCTGTAAGAAGTTCCTTCCCACTCATGAGGAGTACTGTGTTGTTTACCTCCGACTTCACCTCTTTATCTTCAATTGGGCACAACATATGAGTTCTCCCATTCTTTTCCAGGGTATATGTATTATTCCTCCCATCATGAATTACACTTCTATCATATTGCCATGGTCTACCCAACAATAAATGACAGACATCCATAGGAATAACATCACATAAAATTCTATCATTATATCCTCCTATCTTAATGTCAACTAAGCATTGTTTAGTGACATTTACCTGATGTCCCTTTTGTAGCCATGAAACTTTGTATGGATTCGAGTGATCAGTTGTCTCCAGCTCCAAATTTTCTACCATCTCAGTTGAAACAAGATTATCGGTACTTCCACTGTCCACAATGACCTTGCATGCCCAACCCTTGGTCTTGCAAGAAGTCCTAAAAAGACTGTTCCTCTGTGCTGGATTCTCCATCTCCTTCTCCGGCGTCAAAAGGACTTTTCACATCACTAGCGATCTTCCACCTTCAGCGTACTCTACCTAAACATCTTGCCTTTGTGCCTCGGCGATGTGAGCTTCTCCTCCATCCTTCTTTCTATTTGGACAATCAACTGACTTGTGTCCATTTTTTCCACATGTGAAGCATGTGATTACTCCACCTCTTCCTCTTCCTCTACCTCTGGTACGAGGAAACCTATTATTATCAACATATCCTCCTCTCTGCTCAGTATGTTGTTCTCTTGGCTCCGCATATCGCCCTCACTGTGAACTTCCACCTCTCTCTGTCTAAGTCTGAGGCTTCTTCCAGTCATCCTTGGGCTTCTGGTATTTATCTTGGGCAACCGATTTGCCTTTGGGATGACTCCTGCCTCTGCCCCTCTGACTTTGTTTACGGCTCAACTTCTCCTCAGCTTTTAGAGCCAATTGGTATGCATCCTCCATCGTTCGGATGGTCACCAAATTTAGTTCATCCTGAATTTCATACCTCAGGCCATTCATATACCTGGCCACCTTTTCGTCATTGCTTTCACGATGACCTGCTCTGATATTCAACCTGTAAAATTCCTCAGTATACTCCTTCACTGTCATCAGCTTCTGTCTCAGGTTCTGCATCCTCCTGAATAGAGAAATTTGATAGTCCCTGGGAATGAATTTTGCCTTCATCTTTGCAATCATCCTATCCCAACTCTTAATCTTCTGCTTGCCTTGGCAATGCCTGTCAGCTTGCAGTTCATCCCACCATAATCCTGCACGTCCCTTTAATCTTGTGACGGCATGTATGACCTTCTTATCATCTTCGATATCTTCATAATTGAAGTAAGTGTCAAGAGCTCTAATCCAGTCTAGCAGCTCTTCCGCATCCAGACTCCCTTCATAGGCTGGAATGTCCATCTTTGTTTTTGAACTCATCCGAGCGATAGCCTTAATTAAACGCTCATTGGCTGCATCTTCTGCTGGGATTTCTTATTCTTCATGTCCAACATCACCTTCATCCTCAGATTCACTGATATGTCCTGCATCAGCTTTGCGCCTCCGCGATGTCTCCATGTCCTCCATTCTGGCACGAAGATTTCGTATTTCTCTCTCCATGTCTGGATTCTGTCCCTGCCTACCTCTTTCTCTGGACATTTCTCTTTCCCTGGACAATTCCTTTTCCCCCTCTGGATCAGGTGATTGTCTACCTCTTCTCCTTGGCGGCATGGTGAATTCTCCCTGTCCTCTGCTATAGAAAGCAAAGAGGCTTTTCTATGCTCTGATACCACTTGACGCAAATGCGCCACCCAGGGAACGTCTGCTCCCACATGACCTTTTTATTTAGCCCGAAGAGCTGAAATGCTCTTCAAATCCCTTATCGGGACTTTCTTACACCCACAGGGCACACCTTATGATCTCCCTTTGCCCTATTGGGAAATCGGACCTCGCGTGATCGCGAATCTTGAACTCACAGGTTCGGGTCTCACAAATCCCCAAAACCCAATGAAATTTCACCCATGTGTTCCTTACCTTTGTCGGGAATATCCCCATCGGGAAATCGGCCTTTACGAGGTCATAGACAACTTACCTCGCAAATCCTCGATCCCCGATCCCCGACAGCACTCACTGCACCTCTTAGCTCCCTCCGGTGACTCTTTTCACATGTGACCTGCTGGTCCACAAGACCACAGTCCTTCCCCTATCGGAATTTTGGAATTCGCGGAGTTGGAGTGTGTAGAACTTACGTTCTCAGGATCTCCGTTTCTCCGATCCCCGATGCCACTTGGCGTTGACTCACGGCAAGGCTTGACCTTCCGACACCTGTCCCTTGCTCAGACCCTATGGTCCACACTCTCGTGGTGATCGGGAAATCGCGTATCAGAGGTTCGCGATTTCTAATGCACTCATTCATAGACCCTTCCAAGTATCGAAACCCGATACGGATGACACCTGTCCTCCACTGAAACACTATGACTGTGGGACCATCGCGTTTCAGGATTTCGCGACTTCTCCTGTCGTGAGTTTCTCGTCACTGAGAATCCTGAAATGCTGAACCCCAATGCACGTGTGAACTCTCTCCTCCATGTCACCTCTTTCCCATCGCTCTATCAGGTATCGCAAAATCGCAATTTCTAGTGCAATGATTCCGTTGTATGCGGAAACCCCGAAATGCCGAACCCCGACTCCTTCAGATCCTTGGACACACGTCCCTCAGATCGAATGGCTCTACCCGTGTCGGGAAATCAGGATCGTGATTCCGTTGTGCAAGAGTTTCACGACTCCGGAAACCCCGATATCCCGAACTCTGACTCTCTGGGATCTCTCGCCACGTGTCCCTGCTGTTTGGATGACTCTGATCCTATCGGGAAATCGCGGATCGCGATTTCTTGTTGCACAAATTCTTTGCCAGCGAAACTCCAATGGCCTCAAACGCCGACTCGTCAGGATCTTCGGCCACGTGTCCTCACCGATGGACGGTTCAAAACTCCCGTCGGGAAATCACGGATCGCGATTCCAACATGTGAGAGTTCTATGTCTTCGAAAACCTTGATTCTCCGATGAGATGAAAACTCGATTACTCCCTGGTTCCTTGACACGTGTCCTGCCAAGATCAACAACTGAGATTCTCTATTAGGATTTCGAGAACCACAAGATCTCGATTCTCT
Source organism: Picea engelmannii (assembly GCA_009831015.1). Taxonomy (NCBI): domain Eukaryota; kingdom Viridiplantae; phylum Streptophyta; class Pinopsida; order Pinales; family Pinaceae; genus Picea; species Picea engelmannii. Next base: position 131,770 of record ML782506.1, read on the forward strand.
GCCTTAACAAAACCCCGATGACTCTGATATCCCGATGACTCCTCCGAGACTCCTCCTCTGCTCCTTCGGGCTTAAACTCTGTGCAACTTCCCGAAATCTAACGACTGACGGGATTTCACAATTTTCCTCTGCGAATCCTGACCGTCGATTTCGTTCCTCCCTTCTTAAGGACTTCTTGGCACATAAATCTTCTGTGCAGCCTTTTGAGAATTTCTAAGGCCTTGCTCCTCCTGAGCTTTTCCACTTTGATTCTTTCAGAGGAACTTGCACGCACTCCTTGCGCTCAACATTCAACAACTTCCCAAGTGTTCAATCCTTCCGACTCTGCGCACTTCCTGCAGTAGCAGTCTTAGATCTCCTTTGCTCAGATTCACAACTGAGACTTCTTCTTCAGCCTGTGCATTCCTTGCACGACTTCAACAACTCGCTTCCACTTCTGGATGAATGAGAACAAAAGTTAAACTACTGAACCTTCATCAACGCACTCCTTGCGGATGAATTCAACTGCACACCTTGCAGGAATCTCCTGGCTCATAAAGAGAAACAATTGTAACTCACTTCACTCCCTCTCAGATTTCAATCTCAACACATGAGATCACACACATAGCATAATAACAATTCCTAACAGGAAGAAATGTTCATAAGCAAAACATTTAACACATATACACAGAGAATAACACAACAACCATGAATCTGAATCAACTTCTTCTATTAATTCAAGATCTGTACATGGGTGTTCTTCTACAGCTCTCTGCTATTCTCCTATGCTCTAGATTCTTCTCACTCTTCCTGTTGCTAACAACAACTTCTTCCATGATACCATGAGGGTGTCTATATCCCGTTTCCCTCTTCTTCTAGAATTGTCTAATCTAATAATTCAGTTCTATCTACCTGCAACTACTACTATAAATGCCTCTGTCTATATCAGATGAGAGCGTATGGCTCGAGGTCTGATTACATTCTTACCAAGGTGCCTAAATTAAATTATCTCATTTATATTCAGCGCATCAACTTCAAGGGATGCTCGTGAGGGATGCTCCTGCATCACCTTGATGTCGTAAGGTTCCTTCCAACAATTCCTTGCTTCCTACACACTTATTTCTCCAAGGATTCTGAGACCATGGATCTGATAGCTACTCACAATCTATCTTGACAAAGCAAAGCTCAAAGCCAACATGCCAAGCTAACAATCTCAAGCCAAATTTCTAATCTCAAAGGCTCAAGAACTTTCCAACCCAATCAAGCTAACTTTCTCCATGAGAGCTCCTCTCCTTTTATAAGTTGAAGAGGATAAGGTGAGGAGCTTAGGATGATCCCACTAAATCATGAAATCAATTAAGATCCAAACCATTCATAGGCTACCTCACCATAGAAGCTTCTCCTTCTAGAAGCATCGAGAAGATGATCGTTTTTCCCACGTACAAAGGCTGCCACACCCTAGCTATATAGAAACTTGCAGAAACTCCGCACCCTAGCTATAGTGCAGCCTACAGAAATAAGAAATTTCCTCACCCTAACTATAGTGCAGCCTACGGAAACCAGGCATTTCCTCACCCTAGCTATAGTGCAGCCTGCGAAAATCCTCATTAATAGGGTTTTTATAGAGGAAAACACAACTTCTTCTCTCATAAAAAGTTCTTCTCCCTTCTTTCTTCAGGAATTCATGCCACTGAACCCTCTGAAGGAAACATATAGGTTTACATAATTAATGGTCATAGGGATGATGAAAATAATGTGTAACAACTACATCCACCAACTCTTCGTCTTCTTTATTAGCTTCTTTCAATCTTCTTACATGCACAAAGCCTCAACATTAACTCTGTAGAGGATAGGAGATATGCGCACCTCGCTAGAGCCTCTTTCCTTGAGTTATAGAACAAATCCTTCCATAGTCTCTGACAATCACTTTCACTTAGCTCTGCAAGCCTCACACAATATGCACAAAGCAATTAGCACTCAACACTTAGCACACTTGCAACTGACTAGTCACTACTAGTCACTGTTCACTACTTCGTACATTGCCTAGAATTCTATTTATACATTACAAAATAGGAATAAGCATGGGTAAACCCATGGGATGACATCCCCGTACCCATTACATAAGACCAAAACCCAAAAAGTATCTAAAAAGGGTCTGAGATCCCGCGATCTCCACTTCGTCTTGCGCTTCACCTTCGACAGCCTGTTGAAGTCCCAAAAATAGGTCAAACATGACCAACGATCCTCAAAACTTGGTCAAGGGCCAACAAAGGATCCACGATAGAGGCAAAAATGAATCCATCTTGTGGCCATGGTAAGTATATTGGTTATGGATCTGATCATGACAATATTGATGGATGTTCCTATTATCAGATGATTGAGGATGCACTCTAGACACCAGAAAACCAAGGTGGTTTTTTGGAAGACTCATCTACAAATCCTTCTCACTAGGAGGAGCAATTTTCCACATTTCAAGAAGACAACCAAGTGTCGCAGAAAATAATGGAGGTAAATGATTCCCAATGTTTAGTTCCTTCCTTCAATGCTAATACTTCTTTTGGAGTCTTTAAACAACATACCAAAGGCATTGACTTGAAGCTAATGAAGCAAATAGGATATGACCGAGGAGGCCTTAGAGACAATGGCCAAGGCATTGTGAGGCCCATCAAGGTGGTGGAATGGCCTCGATATACAGATCTAGGCAATGTCCAAGAAGAGGTTGGAGAATGCTACAAAACCAAAGAGGAAGAAAACTCCAAGACCCTAGAAGTAAGCGAGTCTTCAAGCGATGGAACCGAATTAGTGCAGGTTGAGAGCACATCATTTGATGATTGTGATTGTGAGTCATCTCCAAAGGGATATGAATACTACAAAGGAAGAGCTAATTTAATATCTCCTTGCCAGTCTAGCACCAGAGACAACCCATCAAGGTATAATAAGTCTCTTTATTATAATGTTCCTTTTGATTACAAACAAATTGACCATGTAAAACAAAGCTTATGGCATAGGAAACCATGTACGTTTTGTGGTATGAATAACCATGTTGTTTCCAAGTGTTGGAAAATAATGGATTTGTACAGGAAGGTTATGGCAACCAGGAAGAAACCAAGACTTGAATATCCTTCTCCACTTCAGGAGAAAGAGAGGGGCAAAAAAAACTTGAAGAGGAAAAACCATTGTACTCATTATGACAAGGGTGGACATCATGAAGCCACCTCTTGGACCCTCCATCCAGAGTTGTGTCCAAAGAAGGACAAGAAATTGAAGCAAGCACTTGTGAAGGGGTCAAACGATGAAACAACTCAGAAAGGAAGTCGACTATCGGAAGAAGGCCAGCTACCGGAAAAGAGACAACTCGAGAAGAAGGACCCATTCGTCTTGATGACTGAAAGGATGGAAATGTTTTTGAGTTAGTTGATAGTGGACATTATTGTAAATCACTTGTTTCTACTAATACCCCACATAAGGGCATAATTCTTAAAGACACATACGAAAAACATTTCATGGTTTTCTCCTGCATTGGGTTTCCATGTAAAATATTGGTGTATTGTGCATTGTGTGGATGTGTCTATTATTTTTTATTATGGACTGATGGATGTTAATGTTATATGATGCAATACCATATTAATGATGAATTGATGAACATTGTTGAATAAATTAAAGGAATATACATTGTGGTTCAAAGGATTAATAAGTGGTATAAATTGCTCATTACCGATTCACCCCCCCTCTTGGTAATCCAACATTTGCTACTATTGTGATGAAAAGTATTCACGAGGGAATAACTTTCGCGAACAAAAGTTCTTCCAGATTGATGCATCTGCTTCATATCCTTCTGATGATATCCCATCCGATGAGGATCCTAAATTAGATGAGGCTCCACCAAGTGATCACGCCAAAGCGCCTGCTGTCACCCCTGTGGAACCAAAGGAACCCATAATATCACACTTGAAAATATTTAGAAAGGAATAAAGAAACCCACTGCTCTCAGGTGAGGCAACACCCGAAGGCTATCAAAGCAAAGCCACGCTGCGTTTTTATTAAATCAATTGAGGAGTACATTATATAGGATGATACTCGGTTTAGACGGTTGGAACCATTATTTGGTTTAGAGGAGTACATTAAATCACAACTAATATCCATTATTTCTAAGTCTCCCCTTTAATGGAGAGAGGATTGACATCCACACCTAAGATCTCCCTAAACAATTCAAATTTTATATTCCCAAAAGGCTTAGTGAAAATATCAACAACATTTTCACTAGTATTACAATACATTAAAGCAATGTCATTAGACTACATATTTTCTCGAACAAAATGAAACTGAGTATCAACATGCTTTGTCCTTGAATGGTAAATTGGATTATTTTCCAACTTGATTGCGCTCTGGTTTTCACATTTGATTATCGTAGCTTTCCTTTGTTCTTCTCCAACATCTTGAAGTGGTCTCCTCAACCAAACAACTTCACAAGTTGTTGCACACAATGCTTTATATTCTGCCTCAATGGATGACAAAGATACAATAGGCTGCTTGTTACTGCTCCATGAAACAATCCCAGATCCAATGTCAAAGGCATAACCTATAGTAGATCTCTGATCATTCGGATTTCTAGCCCAGTCTGAATCTGAGTAACCTGTCATCTCAACATCAAATGAATTAGTATATTTAATACCATAATCAATTTTTCCTTTGAGATACCCGAGTACCCATTTCACTGCATTCCAATGGTTTTCTAGAGGTTTTGCCATTAACTGACTTAACACACTAATGAAATATGCTATCACTAATGAAATATGCTATGTCAGGTCTGGTTGTAGTGAGATAGTTCAAGCTTCCCACCATCTGTCTATACAATGTACCATTTACCTCCTTCAAACCATCATCACAGTAAATTTTCATTTTCTGCTGCATTGGAACATAAGAAACTTTACACTGATCCATTTTAAACTTCTTAAGTAATTCTCAGACATATTTAGCTTGAGACACAAAGGTTTGACCAACATTTCTCCAAACTTTGAGACCTAGGTAGTAATGTAACTCACCAAGATCTTTCATTTCATATACCTGTGACATCTGCTTCTTAATTCCACTAATCAGATTTTCTAAATTTCCTGTAATAATTAAATCATCAACATATAAGGAAATCAATACAACATGCCCCTTTTCATCAAACTTGGTATACATATTTGGATCACTTTTGCTCCTCATAAAACCCTGCTGAAGAAAGAAGGAATCTATCTTCTCATACCATGACCTAGGTGCATGTTTCAGTCCATACAATGCTTTCTTTAATTTACACACTAAATGTTCCTGACCAATTTTCACAAACCCCTCTGGTTGAGTAAGGTAAACCTCCTCCTTTAACTCACCATTAAGAAAAAACATATTTTACATCTAATTGATGAAGCTTCCAATGGTACTTTATAGCTAATGCAATTAACAATATTATAATATTTAATTTAGCTACTAGTGCAAATGTTTCTGCATAATCAATGCCCTCCTTCTGTGAATACCCTTTTTACACCAATCTGGCTTTATATTTATCTATACTTCCATCTACTTTGAATTTAGGTTTGTATATCCATTTACATCCTATGGGATTTTTATCTTTAGGCAATTAAGTCAATTCCCAAGTTTTTTTTTCATTAAAGAGTCATATTCTTCCTCCATTGCTTTTCTCCACTCTTCATGTTCATTAGCTTCATTAAAAGTCACGGGTTATATGACATTTGAAATACTACTCATCAAGGCATAATCTTTATATTTTTCAGGTGGACGAACCTGTCGTGAAGATCTTCTCAATTGGTTGGTGACTTCTTCTCTATTTTGTGAAGATTCTTCTTCATTGCTGGATGTATCCATGTCACTGGGTGCCTTTTCCTGTGGGTGCTTCTCTGATTTGACCTCTTCATCTTCAAGAAGTACATGCCATCCTTCATGACCGTTTTCTTCATTATTTCCTTCTGTATGTTCATGGAAAATTACATCTCTACTCACAAACACTTTGCGAGTAGATGGATCAAACAATTTATATGCTTTAAATTCTTAACAATACCCTGGTTTAGAATCATATAAGGCTTCGAAAGGAGTTTTATGATCAAGACACCTTGTTGTACTTCTATTCTTTAAATAAATAGTAGTGCTAATGGCCTCAACCCAAAAATCATTTGAGAGATTCTTACCTTTCATCATACTTCGTGCACACTCCACCAGAATTTTGTTTTTCCTTTCTGCAACTCCGTTCTATTGTGGAGTGTGGGGTACTGTAAATTGCTATACTATTGCATGATATTTACAATATTTGATGAAATTCCCTAATCTATACTCTCCCCCTTGATTTGAGCGGAGGATTTTAATGGTATTTCTTATTTTCTTCTCCACCATGTTTTTAAATTCCTTGAAGTATTAAAAAACATCACTCTTTTTTCTAAGGAAATAAACCCATGTGTATCTTGTGCATTCATCAATAAATAACAAAAAACAATAAGCACCACTTAAGGACCTTGTCTGCATTGGTCCACAAACATCAATATGTATAAGTTCTAATACATCTTTCTTTTTGCTATAAGAATTAGAGGGGAATTCATCTCCGTGCATGTTTCCTAATGCACAACCTTCACAAGCAGCATACTCATTCTTCAACATAGGGAGTCCTTCAACCATACTTTGTTTTTGTAATAAGAAAAAATCATGATAATTAATGTGACCATACCTTTGGTGACAAAGAGTTTCTGTAGACATAGTTTCAGAAGTCAATGCTTGATGATTCTTGCTGGTGACATCAAGTTTGTACAGACCTCCAATTCTGACTCCTAAGGAAACAATTCTGTAATGATCCTACAAGTCCTTCACTATACAATGTGTCTTGAAGAATTTGACCTTCAAATTCTAATTTGTAATTGTGGACACAAAAATTAAGTTTTCTTTATCCCAGGGACATACACAACATTGCGAATGTGTCTGACAATACCATTCGAAAGTGTTACTGGAATATCTCCATATCCCTTGATATGATAAGACCGATCATCTCCAAGATAAATATGGGCACCATTATGTGTTTATTTAAAGTTTATATACCAATTCTTATTACATTTCATGTGAATTGAAGCTCCAGAATCCATAAACCATGCATCAACATCATCAGTTTCAGCAGACAACGCAACATTAGACACAAATAGTCTAATATCTTTTAAATCAAAATTTGGGTTTTCTTCTGCAAAGTGTCCTGAATGTTTTATATTTTTATGCCCAACCTCATCATTTTTTTTCTTATAACATTCTATGAAAAGATGCCCAGTCCTACGACAATAGAAACACTTAGGTTCATTTCTATTAGATGGCATACCTTGTTTTGGCTTTGGAAATGACTTCTTCTGAAATGAATTCCCCCCTGTGCCTCCTTCTTCTAGTTTCCCTTTAGGGAATATCTTCTTTGGCCATAGTGCTAAGTTTGAATTCTGAGGCTTTAAATTCGTGCGCCTCTCTTCTTCTTGCAGCAATATACTTATAGTGTCCCCAAGGCCCGAGCCCTGTCGTAAATCATGTTCTGAAAGGAATTGTAATTATGTTTTATAGGCTAGTGAGCCAATTTTTTATAAGCTGGTGGCTTATGTGTTTGTTAGGCCAGGGAGCCTAAGTGTTGAAGGCGAGGTGCCTGCTATTGTTTATGTAATCATGCAGAAAAATTAATAAAAAATTGTAAACACCGCTAGGTGCATACTGAGCATGATGAATGAGTGAAGGGGGACTGAGCTTCCACAGGGAAGGCAAGGGATTAGGGGATGGAAGGTGGGAAAAAGGGGCTAAGTGTTAAGCCTAGTGGGCTTCAGCCTTGGGAATAATATTTTAATATTATTTCAAAAAGGCATGAGCATTTCATGTTTTATCCTAAGTTCCTAACCATGAGGAAGACATGCGTGCTGGTGGAATGCATGCAGTTCCCAGGGCGACAAGTGTCAACCCTGGTGCATGCGAATAAAACGGCCAGGGTGAGCTGTGAGAGGACCCCCCTACTCTCATTCGATTAGATGGCCTGAGCGTGTATGGGCTCTGAGCAGTACGATGGACCTGAGTTCTGCAGAGAAACTTCGTGCGTCTCTATGTTCCGAAAAGCCCGTGTCTGGCTCTGAGAAAACTCTTGTATATTGAACTAGAAGCCTGTGATTGATTCTGAAAGAGCTGGATTCACCTCTGTTCTGAACTGAAAAGCCTGTGTGGTGTCTGGGAATTTTTTTGCATCCTCTATCTGAAATGGAACTTGTGTGTGAAGCCTCTATCCCCAAGCCATGACTGTGAGACCATTTTTCCATTTTGGAACCGTTTTGAGCAATCCGGTGTCTGTATTTCTGTGGGTAATTGAAACTGCACAATGCGGAACTGTGTATGGCTTGTGACTAGTTGTGAAACACTCTCTCCAGGTGAGAGGGGTGTTTGAGGTTGGATGAACATTTGGTTTTTCCTGTGAGCGTCTCTCTCTAGGTGAGAGAGTGCACAGAGGAAGGAGAAGACTCTTGGAATGAACCCTGTAGCTACCACAGAGCCCGGAGACTTTCGATCCAGTCTATTGCTGTAACCCAAGGCAAGGGAGGTTAGCAGTGGAAGGACTGTCCAGGTGACAGAGAAGGTGTATACTCCTGGGTTGGAACAGGCATGTGGGGTATGAGGGTCTCTGGGCAGTGAACGTGAGTGGTTCTTGGAAGAGAATTCCTTCCTCGTGACTGTGTGTTTTCCCTGTAACCTGAGCCTAGCCTAGGATTCCTTGCCTTGGGGTGGAGCTTAGTCCCAGCTCGGGGGTGACCTACTGTTGAGATGACGAGCAATACGATCTGAGGTTGAGAGGTTCGTAGAAGGCCTGCACCTGGTTGGTGGAATTACCTCAGTTTCAAGATAAGTATCATCTTATGTTAAATGTTATGTTTTGCATGCTTGTGATGCTTATATTTTATCATGTATTTTGTTGTGCAGATGAATTATGGTTAATTCCATTCTTAAAATTAAGATAATAATAATTTATATGACATACTCTGAGTTTAAATGTGTTTCATTTGCTTAAATGCATGTTGTTTTATAATCCAGAGTGGGTGTTATATTTCTGCGAAGTTTGTTAACCGAAAAAGTGGTGTTACAATACTTGTCAATTCCTCAAAGGTAGGATATTTCTCTCTCGCTGCAAGGCATGTTATAAACATTTGATAGTCCTCTAACATTCCATTTAGGGAAATTGGGACAAGATCAATGTTTGACACTTTTTCTCCTATATCTCCCAATTTATCTTTCATGTCTTTAATTCGCCCGAGAAAAGTACTAACAAACTCATTTATATCCATTTTAATACTTAGCAATTTACTCTTCAGAAAGATAATACAATTTGTATTATTAGTCTCATACAAATCTTTAAGTTCTTTCTAGGTTTATTTAGAAGTATTAGCATCTCTAATGTGAGGAATTATATTATCTTTCACAGACATTTGTAGTAATACCTTGGCTTTGTTCTCCCGCTAATCCCAATCTTGGATTGTTGCCGCTATCGCACCTGCAGCCACGTCGAGTCACACTTCATCTCCTTTTGCGATCATCCATACACCATAACCTTCCATCAAGGTCTGCATTTTGAATTTCCAATTGATGAAATTTGAACCATCCAATTTATTGGCTTCATTGAGATAAGTTTCAGCAAGTGGAATCACCATCCTTGCAAACTCCTTCATGCAACAAACTCGCAACAAACTTTCAAGTGTTCCTATGATAAGCTTACAACATCAGATATAAGGATCAAGAGCTAAACCAATGAAATCCCACTTGGTAAGTTCAAGGGGCTTTGAACTTACCACAAATGTCTATCAATCCACATCAATCCACAAATGTTCATCAAGCCAAGTAGAATGTCTATCAAATCTATAACAACAAAGCAAGCTTATGCAACCGACCACAAGCTTTAAGAGAACTCTCCAATTTTCTTACCTCCAATTCAACAAAAAAACATTTATGTATTGTTGCAGCAGTGATCCCTAGTTACTTTTGGTGACCAGAGAGAGTGATGCCTCAACAACAAATCAAGGAGCAACGAATATGGACACACTCTCAACAACTAATTCTCAATACCATTCGGTGTGTGGCGGTCAAACCCTCATCAATGAATTGTCAATACTTCTAGATCGATTACATACAATACACCCCCTATGGGCACACTCCACAACAACTATCTCTGCGCACAATCCACAAAAATGATTTTTCTGTTTGAATTCGGTAGTTCAGACCAACTCCCTTCCAATAACAACGATATCAATTTTTTCATACCAACATAAATGATAACAAGGAGAGAGTAAATTGGTTTTATGCCTAGATCTTACAGACTTATGTAGAAAGTCGTATTTGAAAAATTGGCACAACAATAACAAAGAGATACATGTAGGCAGACATCAAACGTCGATTTCTGTTACTATTAGATGACTGGGAGTCAATACACGTAGTTGACAACTGCTCTCTGGGAGCTCCACACTTCCACGCTCACCACACTAGTCAAGATAACCAATCACCCTCCACACTCACCACACCAGTCCATGCAACAAGCTCCTTCCTAGCTCTGATACCAACTTGAAAATAGAAAGAAGGGAATAAAGAAATCGACTACCCTCAGATGAGGCAACACCTGGAGGCCATCAAAGCAAAGCCACACTGTGTTTTTATTAAATCACTTGAGGAGTACATTATATAGGATGATATTCGGTTTAGACTGTTGGAAACATTATTCGTTTTAGAGGATTACATTAAATCACAACTAATATCCATTATTTCTAAGTATCATTTCATGCACTCTCAGGTATTTCATCCCCACAGACCCTGAAAATCAAGGGCTACATCAAAGATCGACTGGTGGTGGTGTTGATTGATAGTGGTAGCACCCATAATTTTATTCATCACAGGCTTGCTGATGAGATCCGTTGCTTTGCCTGCCCTGTTTCTAATTTTTAGATCCTCATTACTAATGGTTGTACTATTAAGTGTGGGGGTCGTTGTGAGAATGTCAAACTCAAAATGGGTAATTATACTCTGAAAAACCACATGTTATCTATATCTATGGATGGTTGTGATATTGTATTAGGCATGGAGTGGCTTCGCACTTTGGGGCCAATCAAAATGGACTATCAAGAATTATATATGAGCTTCACCCAAGACGCTCACTCATACATCCTTCGTAGTCTCCAAGCAGGCTCTCCTGAAATTATCATCTCTCACGGGATGGAAAAACTACTGAAGAAAGGCCACCATGGTATGATTGATCAATTTAATTCCATACAGGTTATTGAACTGACCTCTCAGGTAGTTCATCCTAGCTTGCAACTCATATTGGACAAGTACCCCAAGGTATTTGAGATCCCCACAACCTTACCTCCCTGCAGGGGTGAGCATGATCATAACATCCCTCTCCTTCCGGGAAGTCAAACCCCCAATGTACGTCCTTACATATATCCTTTTGCTCAGAAAAATGAAATAGAAAATATGGTATGGGAATTATTGGAGGCGGGGGTAATTCGCCCCAGTACCAACCCATATTCTTCCTAGTGGTGATGGTCTTAAAGCAAGAAGATACTTGGTGCATGTGCCCTGATTTTCGTGCCCTGAATATACTCACCATCAAATATAAGTTTCCCATTCCTATCATTGATGATATGTTGGATGAAATCCAAGGTGCTTGTGTCTTCACCAAATTAGACCTCCGCTTAGGCTATCACCAAATCCGCCTGAAAGAGGTAGATATTCTAAATATTTCTTTTAGAACTCATGAAGGACATTATGAATTCTTGGTCATGCCTTTTGGCATTTGCAATGCCCCATCCACCTTCCAAAGTCTCATGAATAAATTCTTGAAACCTGAACTTCAAAAGTTTGTCTTGGTTTTATTTGATGACATCCTCATTTACAACCATGCTTGGGATAACCACCTTCTTCATGTGGACAAAGTCCTTTACTTCCTACATGAAAACCAATTATTTGTTAAAAACACCAAATGTTCATTTGGAGCAAGTGAAGTGGAATACTTGGGACACATTTTCAGTTGCGAAGGGGTAAAAGTGGACCCAAAAAAGATACAATCTATGCAGGAATGGCCGCGACCCAAGACCTTGAAGCGCCTAAGGGGTTTTCTGGGTCTCATAGGATATCACATGAAATTTGTCCACCATTATGGAAAAATATCTAAGCCATTGACTGACCTTCTTAAGAAGAATGCATTTCATTGGACACTTGTTGCTAAGCAAGACTTCACAAACTTAAAGAGGGCCATGTGCACTACTCCTATCCTAGCCATGCCTGACTTCAACAAAACCTTTGTGGTGGAATCAAATGCTTCTCGCATTGGTATAGGCACAGTGCTCACACAAGATGATAAAACTTTGGAATTTACTAGCCAATCATTGAGTGGTTGCAATCTAGGCAGATATATGTATGAAAAATATATGATGGCCATTCTCCATGAGGTACACACATGGAGGCCATATCTCTTGGGACGTCGTTTTCAGATAAAAATAGATCACCATAGTTTGAAATATATTTTGGAGCAACGACTATTCTCCCTACAACAAAATAAGTGGCTGAACAAAATGTTGGGTTATGATTATGAAATTATATACAAAAAGGGAAAAGATAATATAGTAGCTGATGCATTATCACACCAACATGAGGAAGACAACTCCCTATTTTCCTTATCCTTACCGGTCCATGATTGGATTGAAGAAGTACACCAATAATGGCTAACACACCCGACTCTCTCCAAGTTAATTCAACAGCTTTAGGAGGAACCTAATCCTCCCATCGGCTACACTTGGCAGGACAATATTCCCAAATATAATGATCGCTTGGTTCTCTCACCCTCTTCAGCACTCAAACCATGACTCTTAAATGAGTTTCACTCATCAACACTTGTGGGTCACTCATGATTCCAAAAGACATATGCCCGTGCTCGTCATTCTTTCTTCTGGGAAGACATGAAAAATGATATCCTTCACTTTGTCATAGAATGTGAGGTGTGCCAACGTAATAAAGGTGAAACTATCAAGTCTCCAGTAGCCCTACAACCCCTCCCCATTCCAGCTTCTATATGGACAAATATCTCCATTGATTTTATAGTGGGCCTTCCTAAAGCTGGGAACAATTCAATCATCATGGTGGTGGTTGATCACCTCTCTAAGTATGTTCATTTTTGTGCCTTACCCCACCCTTTCACACCAATACTAGTAGCACAAGTTTTTCTTGATCATATTTTCAAGTTACACGACATGCCCACCTCTATTGTATCCGATCGTGACCCCACTTTCACAAGCACATTTTGGACAAAGATATTTAAATTGCAGGGTACCCAACTGAACATCAGCATAACCTATAATCTCTAGTCTGATGGCCAAACAGAAGTGGTCAACAAATGTTTGGAAACCTACTTGGGGTGTTTTTCTTCAGACAAACAACACCAGTGGGTACAATGGCTCCCCTTGGCGGAATGATCGTACAATACTTCCTATCATACGACCACTTAAATGACCCCATATGAAGCAGTGTATGGCCAACACCCACCTACAATCACTACCTATATTCTAGGCACATCAAAGGTCCACTCCATTGATAAAATGTTGCAAGGTCGCACAACCACCCTCTCGGCTCTAAAGGATAACCTCCACATGGCTCAAAATCAGATGAAGCAGAAGGCAGACCAACATCGTTCAGAAAGGGTTTTTTAGGAAGGTGATCAAGTGTTTCTTTGGCTCCAACCTTACAAGAAAACATCTCTCAAAGCTCAGGGACATCAAAAGTTGACACCCAAATTTTATGGGCCCTGCCAGATCATCAAGCGTATTGGTTCAGTGGCATACAAATTAACCCTTCTAGCTACTTCTAAAATCCATCCGGTGTTCCATGGTTCCTCTTTGAAGAGAGTAGTGGGACAAAATTGCAGGGTCCAAACCATCCTTCTAGAATTAGATGAAGAAGGATCCTTTTGGCTCCAACCACATGTTGTCCTCAATCTCTGTGAATGTCAGTTGCATGGTAGAACTATCAAAGAAGTGATAATCTAGTGGAAGGACACATCACCAGAGGATGTGACTTGGGAACCAACAACTATACTCTAGTAGTTTCTGCACCTGTAGCCTTAAGGACAAGCCTACTTTTGAAGGGGGAGGGCATGTTGGGATTTGATCCTAACCCCTTTCCATGTGTCACTAGTTAGTAGGATATTTTTTCTATGTAATAAAGGGTGGCATTAGTTAATAAGGCCTAATAAATAAAGGATAAAAAGTCATTGCAAGAAGACCTAATAGAAGCTTCCGCTTCTAGAAAGATCTTCCTCTAGAAGTTTCCTTAGAGGATAGAGTTAGTATAAATAAGAGTAGGAGGCATTGGATACTTTTTTCTTGGATCTTATTGTAATAGAGCTATGCTTTGCTAGAGGTTTCCCCCTCAAAGAGGCATTGCTATCAATAATAAATGTGCTATTTCTGGTGTTATTATGGTACTATTATGACATTGTTCTGGATATATCATTGTTGTTCTGTTATTGCTTGTTCAATATTTCCGTTCTGCATATTATATTATATCTAAAATATTGCAGCAACCCTTTCATTTTTAAAGGAGAATCATCTTTTAAAGAGGAGAATAAAGTGGCTAAGTGGTTGAGCAAATCCCGAAGACGTAGCTCACCTTGGGTGAACTTTGTTATCAAATGGTGATTCTCTTGTCCTTATGTATGATTTATTATCTCATGTTTATTATGCTTCCTTATTTCCACAGTTAATTTGTTGGATGCATTAAGTAAATGGCACATGAGAGTTAATAGGCTTATTCACCAAGTTTAATTCAATTTGGATTCAAGCCTCTTAAACAATTCAACTTCAGCATTTTAATGTAATCAAGTTCAATAAAAATGATCTTAAATATGACCCTTAAAGGAGTGGAATAGAACCAAGTGAATATTGGTAACATGGTCACCTCGGTCTCAGATCAAGTGGTATCATATCAAGATTGATGAAGATTGTAGGTGTTGAAGACAGGTTGGAAAGAATGCCAAAGAAGACATGGTTCAATGAGCTACAAGAGATCAACCAGAGCATTCAAACAGAGAATGCAAAGTTGAAGAAAATGCTGCAAGATGCAAAAGAGGAAAATTAGAGGTTGCGGTTTCAGCTACAAGCTATGAAGGAGCAAGTTGGAGAAGGATCCACGATAGAGGCAACAATTAATCCATCTTGTGACCATGGTAAATATACTGGTTATAGATTTGATCATGACAATGTTGATGGTTGTGCTTATTTTCAGATGATCGAGGATGTGCTCCAGACACCAAGAAACCAAGGAGGTTTCTTGGAAGCCTCATCTACATCTTCTTCCCACCAGGAGGAACAATTGTCCACATTTCAGAAAGATGGCCAAGTGTCGTGGACAAGAATGGAGGTAAATGATTCTCCATGTTTAGTTCCTTCCTTCAATGTTGATACTTCTTTTGGAGTCTTTGAAAAACATACCAAAGGCATTAGCTTGAAGCTATTGAAGAAAATGGGATATGACATAGGGGACCTTGGAGCCAATGGCCAAGGCATTGTGAGGCCCATCAAGGTGGTGGAATGGAATCAATAGACATGGCTAGGCTATGTCCAAGAAGAGGTCGAAGAATGATCCAAAACCAAAGAGAAAGAAAAATCCAAGACCCCAAAAGTAAGTGAGTCTTCAAGCGACGAAACCAAATAAATGCAAGCTGAGAGCACATCATTTCATGACCGTGATTGTGAGTCATATGCAAAAGGAGATGAATAGTACAAAGGAAGATCTAAGGCAAGCTCTCCTCGCCAGTCCAACAACAGAGACAACCCATCAAGGTATAAGAAGTCTCTTTATTCTAATGTTCCTTTTGATTAAAAACAAATTGAACATGTAAAACAAATCTTATGGCGTAGGAAACCATGTACGTTTTGTGGTATGAATAACCAAGTTGTTTCCAAGTGTTGGAAAATAATGGATTTGTACAGGAAGGTTATGGCAACCAGGAAGAAGCCAAGAATTGAAGATCCTTCTCCACATCAAGAGAAAGAGAGGGGCAATAAAACATTGAAGAGGAAAAACCATTGAACCCATTGCAATAAGGTGGACATCATGAATCCACCTGTTGGACCCTCCATCTAGAGCTGCATCCCAAGAAGGAAAAGAAAATCAGACAAGAAACTGTGAATGGGTCAGCTAATGAAACAACTCAGAAAGGAAGCGGGCTACCAGAAGAAGGCCAACTACCGGAAAAGAGACAGTTCAAGAAGAAGGACCCATTCGTCTTGATGACTGAAAGGATGGAAACAAATTTGAGTTAGTTGATAGTGGTCATTATTGTAAATCATTTGTTGCTGCTAAGACCCCATAGAAGGGAACTTTTTGTAAAAGTGATGACATGTATAACATCACTTATTCATGCAACATAGTGATATTTTAGGCCTTTTGTTGAGATAACAGAGGGTATGGGTTCTGTTGTAAGTCATTGAGATATGTATGATCTCGTGATGTACACTTTTGGGGTCCAAAAGTCCTTTAGTGGGGAGGAATGATAGAGGAGGATCTAGATGGCCTAAAAATAAAAGTGTTTAGAATTCAGTGAAACTACGCCAAGTTGAAGAGCTCGTTGCAAGCTTTCCAATGACACAAATAGTGCCTCAAACGGAGCTAGGACGAAGAAGTTATGGCCAGTCAAAGTTTTGGTCAAACCCAATCAAAGTCAACCCATCTATACAACTAACATGATCATCCATATTGCTAACGTCAGCAAGTGACTATGCAGAGATGATGTCATGCTAATGTGGCATCATGAGAGGCTGCCACACATCATGCATATTTGGCATTTTGGTCGATCACTTGAGCCAATTGGCAAGTGCCACGTGACACCCCTAGGTGATGCCACATGTTACTACCTAGGACTTGCCACATGGTAGGTCTACAACACGACGTGTATGAGAGAGTATTTTGGCACGACATGCATGAGAGAGTATTTTGGCACTTTGTCAGAAAGTAGCTAATATTACAGTCAAAGGTATTGGTTTTGCGAGACAAATGTAATGACAATATTTGTGCTTGAATCTGATCAATGTATTCAAAGAGGACAATTGCTTCCGTTTGTGAGAGACTCTTTATTCTTCCACAGATTGTGAGAACTTTTCCCTTGGATTGACCGTGGAGATTGCTTCATTTCATGAGAGACTTTGCCACATGTTGTGAGAAACTACTCTATACACATAAGAGCACCTCTTCGATGCTGTCACCAGGAGTGGGATTGCAACCATTTTATTTGTAAAGGAGATGCATATTTTAAAGAGGAGAATAAAGCGACTAAGCAGTTGAGCAAATCCCAGAGATGTAGCCCACCCTGGGTGAACTACGTTATCAATTGGTGATTCTCTAGTCCTTATGTATGATTGCTTATAGCATGTTTATTACACTTCCTTATTTCTGCATTTAAGTTGTTGGATGCATTGAGTAAATGGCACATGAGAGTTAATAGGCTTATTCACCAAATTTAATTCAATTTGGATTCAAGCCTCTTAAACAATTCAACTTCACCTTTTTAACACAATCAAGTTCAATAAAAACAATCTTAAATCTGACCCTTAATGGAGTGGCATAGAACCAAGTAAATATTGGTAACATGGTCACCTCGGTCTTAGATCATACCTCACCAAGATTTGATATGTCTCCCCATGACCAATATTAGGGTTAGATGTTATGTAAGCACGATTCTAAACAAAGGTAGCCATTCTATCAAATAGTTTGTAGAAAAAGTGAAAAAACACCATTATGGAAGATGTTGAGAATGTAGAATCCCATTTTCCCCTCGAGGTTTCCAATTGACTTGGCACAACTTTCTACGATATGGGTGTCAATAATGAGAGAAATCATGAGGAGGATCCTATATTCCCCTCAAGGTTTCCAATTGGCTTAACACGTCCTTCTGCAATATAAGCTAGATTAATGAGAGCAACATGATGTTTCTACCAATCATAATCAACTGAAAAAGAAAAGAAGTAGCGTGGATGGAATAAGGGCACTGGTTTTTCCTCCTAGATAAATAACGAATCGATCCAATCACTCTTGACTTGATCAACATTGTAATTACTTGATTTGCTAGCCTCTTCATTCTCAATATTAGAATCATTCTAGGCAATGTCATCCTCGACGTCAAGAAGCATTTTCATAAGAATACCAAAATACCTTCGATGAACTTGTTAGCACATGATAAATTTTGGCAAAATTTATGCCCTAGATAGGTTTAGTTTGGTATGCAGAGTTTAAAGCTCATTTATGAGAGTTCGACAAAATATTGGCTTTTGTACCCAATTTTCAAATAACCCTCATCAAAGTTTTATTCAAATTAAAATTAATTTTATTTGGGATATCATTATATATTATTTTGGTTTTATATTTTAAAACAAAATTATATTTTATAAAATAAAATTTTACCTTACCCCATGCATTAAATTTCCACTTCATAATTGTATACGTCAAACCAAAAGTCAAATTTACTTTATGTCCCCACTGTTAGCACCTAAACATGTAAGAAGGGTATTTCTCCTAAAAGGCGCGCCTCCCCTTGGCGAAAAGAGGGAAAAAAGTGAAGTAAAAACCCACTTATCCTAAGTTGGGGCGCAATTGCACATTTGGATAAGCGACGAGCAAATTTGG
>ML782506.1:169110-181090 GCA_009831015.1 Picea engelmannii
GAAAGATCTAGGTCTCATGCACTATTACTTGGGACTAGAAGTATGGCAGAAGCGTGGTGAAGTATTCCTTGGACAAGGAAAATATGCAATAAAGATCCTTCAGAAGTTTGGAATGATGGACTGTAAGTCCATGGACACTCATACGAATGTGGATATAAGGAAAATGAAAGTCCCAGATTCCGATCTAGTAGATTCATCTCTATATCGACAGCTAATTGGATCATTGATGTATTTGGTAAATACTCGACCAGATATTTGCTTTGCTGTAAATATATTAAGTCAGTTCCAGGTGGAACTGAGACAAGAGCATTGGATAGCTGCAAAGCATGTTTTAAGATATATTCATGGGACAATAAACTATGGCTTAAAATATACAACATACAGTGATATCCAACTTCATGGATTCACAGACTCTGATTGGGCAGGAAGTGCAGAAGACAGAAAGAGTACTTCAAGTATGTGTTTCATCTTGGGCTCCGCTATGATATCTTGGAGCAGTAGGAAGCAGAAGTCTGTCACACTTAGTACAACATAAACAAAGTATATGGTAGCTTGTGAAGCATGCACATAAGCAATATGGCTAAGGAAGTTAATATCCGATTTATTTGATCAGACTCCAGCATCGCCTCGACCCATTTCGTAAAGTAATCAACGACTACAATAATGTAACCATGCCCCCTGGCCGAGTGAGGGTGACATGTCATGAAATCGATGCCCCATTTCGCAAAGAGACCAACTGAGACCACAGGGTGAAGAGGAGCAGGATTGGACCGAATTTTCTGATTATAGGTATGGCAGGCATGGCATTTATGAACAACGGTGATGTAGTTGTTAAATAATGAAGGCCAAAAATACCCTGCTCATAAGATATTCTGGGCAGTAGCATACCCAGACATATGACCACCACATGCTCCGGAATGGCATTCATTCAAAGCTTTCTCGGCTTCGTCGAACATTAGACAACTTCGAAAAACAGAGTCAATCCCCTGACGATAAAGAGTATCCCCGAGGATAATGTATTGACGAGCTTGATAGCGTATGCGACGTCGGTCAACACTAGACAAAGTTGGCTGGAAAGTCTGGGTTTGGAGATATATAATGATATCCCCATACCAAAGATCATCAGTGCTAATAAGGAAAAGAGATTCATCGGGTAATGAATCTGCTGCTACATTTTCCGTTGCAGAATGGGGAAAGTCACATATCAACTCAACAAAAACTATGGACTTCTTGGACTTGGCGCGTTCGAATTCCAAGTCAAACTCCTGGAGTATCACAATCCATTTGGAGTATTTCCCCCCTAGAAATTGACGTGTCAGAATGTGTTGCATAGGATTGCAATGGGAAATCACTGTAGTCTTGCGTGAGGGGATATAGTGCCGGAAGTGTTGGACGACAGCCAAGGCTAGTTTCTCAACATGTTGATACTTGATTTCAGTCGGCGTGAGACTTCGACTCAAGTAGTAAATAACATGTTCGTCGTGAGCATCATCCTCTTGAATGAGAACCATACCAATAGTGTATTTCGAGGCAGCAAGATAAAGGAAATAATCACGACTGTAATCGGGGGGAAAAAGAAGCGGAGCACACGTTAGGGATAACTTCAAAGCTTCAAAAGCATTGTTGGCAATGGTATCCCAGATGAACTCTGAATCCTTCTTTAATAGCCGCGTAAATCCACGAGTTATCTCGGTGTAATTTGGGATAAAACGATGAAGAAAGTTTGCTTTCCCCTGCAAACTTTGTAACTGGAGAAGTGTAGAAGGAGGAGGGAGATTAAGGATCGCCTCAACCTTTAAAGGATCCACCCGAATCCGTTGACGCGAAACGATAAAACCTAGAAGATGACCAGATTCCACACAGAAAACACACTTATGAGGATTTGAACATATACGGTAGAACCGACAGCGAACAAAAATGGCTCGGAGATGAGTGGGGTGATCGACTCTGCGCATAGAATGAGAGGGTAAATCGTCCAAATAGGGTTGAACGATGTGCTTGATATCATGAAAAGCATAAGACATAACGCGTTGAAAAGTTGTGCCAACGTTCCTAAGACCGAAAGGAAGTTTCCGATAGGCAAAAGTACCCCAAGGACAAATAAAAGCAGTCTTATGTTGATCCTCAGGAACAATGTTAATTTGATTATAGCCGGAGAAACCATCCATGAGAGAGAAGATTTCACTTTCGGCACAGTCATCGACAATATGATCGACGAAAGGGGTAGGAAAGTTGTCTTTTGGACAAGCTTTATTGATATCCCTATAATCAACACATACACGAATCGTACCTTGTTTCTTGTCAATCAGGACAAGATTGGAAACCCAGTCTGTGAGAGCCACCGGATAAATAAAGTCGGCTTTCAGAAGTTTCTCGACTTTGAGTTTTATAGCAGCCGCTTTATGTGGGTGAACTGGATGAAGGCGTTGCCGGATGGGTTTAGCGTCAGGATATGTCTTAATATCATGTATCACAATCTCAGGGTCGATACCCAACATTTCTTCGTAACTCCAGGCGAATATGTCATGAAATTATTTGAAAAGGGAGGTGTAGGTGACAATTTCGTTGGAAGAACACGAAGCTCCAATGTGGACATTCTCAACGATTCCAGGTTTAATGGATATGTCAATGGGAATTGTGGGTGAGATATTGCTTAAGTTCCCTTCGGAAAACACATCGTGTGCAGACTCGGGAATGGTCGAAATGACGACAACGGTCGACGGGGTTGAAATCCATTGGTAGTTCTCAAGAGTATGTTTCTCCAGAAAGAGGATGGAACGATGATGCCCATCATCCCAAGGGGTGTCCTCCATGACGGACATGATCATCTCATTAGTGGGAAAAATAACACGAAAAGGATCAGGAGACAAGTCATCAAGAGAGTGGGTAGAAGGTGTTGCCAATTGAATGGCCTGATAGGTGGATTCAACCAGACTTAACGACATTGCGTCATCGAAACGAAAATGATCTCCAGGGTCAGGGACTATCCAGGGGTCATGAGACGCAGGAAGTTAGTGAGGCAAGGTTGAGATCATGTTGATGGAAGAAACAGACGAGCGTGGAACATCGGGCAGTGGAATGGGGAAAGTACCTATTAACAAGGAGTCCTTTAGAAGGCCTACACCGACGTTCTCATAACCCGGTGGGGTTTTAGCAATAAACGATACATTGCTAATACGAGTATCAGAATTGAAGAAGGCAAGTTGATCGACGGTGACAACCTTACCTTGGTGTGGGAAAAGTAACACACGGAAAAGGGTCGACACAACTGCGTGCATGGAATAGATCCAGCTGTGGCCAAGCAGAAGATTATAATCAAGGGGAGCATCAAAGACTTCCACTTCGACCTGGACTATTTTACCTTCTAACGTGATGGGAAACGAATGAAGAACACCATAGGGATTAAAACCGGAGCCATTAAATGCTTTAAGAGTGTTCTGTGATTCATTCAAAGAAGGAGAGCCAATGGCTTTCCAACAAGCAAGAGACATAACACACGTCGAGGCACCCTCGTCGATAATAGTTCGACAAATGTTTTTGTCAGAGAAAATCACTTGGATCTGGAACGCGAGTTGAGGGGGTAACCTGGGAATGTGATCTTCCAAGTCAAAGATTATTAAATTTGTATTCGTCGGGTCAATTCCACCGATAGCTTTCAACAGTGCCTTCCGTTGTGCGGGACAATTTTGAAGGACTTCAAGGGTTGACATCGTAGAAGGTGCTTGGGCCAAATCTTCAACAATGCTGTAGTTTTGGGCCACACGAGCATGAGGATTGAAAGTCGATTTCCGAACGACGCCCTTTGGGGGGGGGTCGCAAAACTGTGTCGAGGCTCGATCGTTCGAGATGAAGAGGACCGCTAATAGGTGGAGTCACTGGAGAGGGTTGTACCAAAGAAGGGGGTAAATCGTCAACCTTCTCCTTAGAGGGAGAATAATCTTTGGCTCAAGTAGTAAGTGCAACGTTGTTTTGCTTGGAATCACCAGTACACATCAAAACATAGGAGGTGGTAGAAGATGAGGGTTGGTCATGGATGACCAACTGTGCCTGTTGTTGATATGGGAAGGGTTGGGACAAGACAACCGGTGTAGGTGGTTTTGGAGCTCCTTGAAGGAACTTGGTGACCTCGACACGTCGTGGGAAATCCTTCGTGTAGTGATCATCACCACAGATAAGGCACGGGTATCGTGGTTTGCGCTTATCCCGATCGTCAATAGGGGTAGTTTTGGTTTGCTCTGCTTGAGAATTATTTTTGCCCTCCTTATTCTTGCCTCTCCCCTTTTTAGATTTGTTTTTACCGGCTGGGGTAGATTGAACTGCATTTACCTCGAAAGTCTTGCCGGTGGGAGGGGCAGAAGACAGAGCATTTTGAACATTAGAAGAAGCAGATTTGGGGTTTGTGCTTGAAGTGGAGTGTGGTTGGGCTTGGTAAGAGCCAATCACACCGTCAGCTGCATGCGAGGCAGCTGGAGGAGTTGAAGTGCTGGAAGTATTAGGACGAGGTAAGTTAGGTAGTAAATCGTAAAGGGTTCTCGTTTGTGAATAAATGAGGTCAAGATATTGATCACGACTTATAGCCTGTTCTTCTGTGACTACACCACCCATGGCAATGTCCTTACCGATTTCGTTCACAAATGATTTTGTAAACCATTTTGCCAGTAAGTGATCGGGGAGATCAAGTTTAATGAGACGTCATCTCCTTCGCCACTCATGGATGTGATCAGATATATGAGTTCCTTTAGTCTGTTTAAAAGAATTCAAAATCTCGGTCCCCGTGTCATAACAGATCGATAACTGGTAATGCGTAAGGAAAGCCATAGCTAAGGTGTTGAATTCAGAGAATAAACCTCGTGGCAATTCGATACACCACTTCGCAGTAGAATCGGTAAGGGTTCGTTGAAAAAGACGTAAATGAATAGAGTCATCCATCAACGAGTTGGATGAACACCATAGGTGAAAAGTCATAACGTGATTGTCTGGGTCCTCTCCCACTTTGCCGTCGAATTTAGGAATGTCCGATGGAAGCTTGGATGGGATAACAGGTCATTAGGGAGAGTGACGAATAGGATCATTTAAAATTTGTGACAAATCTAGCAAATCCAAAGTGGCAAGAAAGGGTAACTGTCGATTCACTTATGGGTACTGGTGGCTTTGGGGAGGAAGCCCTGTTGGCAAACCAGTAGGACCATAAGCAGTCTGCATATAATGTGAAGACCCAGGCATATTCGGTGGTGGTTGGAGAGGATAGTAACTCATAGGAGTATATCCTAGAATAGGGGCTTGAGTTTGAGCATTCACCCCCCAAATGGGATTGAACGAACCTGGATATGGTTGGCCCATACTAGGGGGTGTTACAGACGCAACTGAAAACTGCTGCCCCCCAGTTGTTTGAGGAGGATTTTGTATCAACTGATTCCAATACTGGGCCAAGGATGGAGGAATGTGTTGCCCATAAGGTGGGGTTGGTCCTCCCAGTGAAGGTGGTGTTCCAATTGGGGGTTGTGTTCCAAAAGGAATTTTCCCACTGAGAGGGGGTTGTGTCATACCACCTTGGTGAAATTGTCCACCAACCGAAAACTGGTAATTTGGAGTGAAGGACGGAATAGCGCCACTAGGATTAGGATTGCCAGTAGAGGACGAAGAAGGTCCTCCAAAAGGAAATTGAGGGAGTGTTGGGACAAAACTGGGAAGAAAGTGCCCAGAAGAAGAAGGACCACTAGGAGAGCCGGATGGAGTTTGCGCAGGAGTAGGAATGGAAGCATTCAACGCATGGTATCCAGGTGGTAGTGTCGGAGTGACGTTGGGTGTTTGCGGTGTGTTGATGGGAGCAATACTAACCGCAGTAAACCCAGTTGGAATACTCGTAGTAGCTGTAAGATGGGCCATTTCGGCAGGGACGGTAAAGTGATAAGCGGTAGTCAATGATACTGTCTCTGGACTAGAGATTTCGGAAATCACAGGTGGATTGATTTCAGAAATCACAGGTGAACCTGGACCAAAAAGGTCTCATCGTAAAATGCTTGTAGACCAAAAAAGATCTTGGCCTTCTATGCCTGGAAAGGGTCCAACTGGTGATCCAGAAGATGTAACAACTAATTCTATGGAAGAATTCAGTCGCATAAACAGTCGCTCGGAATCAGGGTGAAGTCGAAAGTCCTCTTGAGTATTAGTAATTCGAAAATGTTCTAGAGAGTCAGTTCATTCCACTTGTGGTGTGGTGACGACTTTGACTTCACTTTGCCGAGGAGAGCCCTCAGGTGTACTGGTAGGAAAGGGTTGAGAACCTTCCAGATGCTCTGGAGATAAATCTTGCATTCTATGTGAATGACGTGGAGGAGCTATTGTAAACGAGTGACAAACTTCGCGAAGAAAAACCTATGGTCAACTTTGAGAAACAAACAACACGTGCTAGTAAACAAAATCTAGGAAGCAACACCAAGAAAACAAGACCTTCTAATTTCGAAGCCACTAGTTGGTGATGAAATCCAACGTTGCAACAACGAGACGAGAAGGGGCTGGGCTAGGGTGGAAAAGTTACACTGACGACTTGCTTAACGGACTTACACCCTGGTGCAAGCTCCCACACATAATCGTGGGTATACCCTCTAAGGAGCTCGAGTGAGTTTGGTCAATGTCAATTCTAGGTACCGTGAAGACTTTCCCCTCCACAGTCACCTCGGGTAAGAACCTAGAAAGATAGGCCACTAAGGTCACCACCAACAACAATAAATCTTGGGGGGACAGTCGACAGTCCGATCCACAGGCAAGGGCAGGGTATCTATCCTGAAATGAACTCAAAAGGATTCTACTCATCATTGTGGGTGTACCTCCAAGTGATCCCCGTAATACGTGCAATATCTACACTGATATCAACAAAGCAGGGTGAGTAACTCTGTCAATATCAATGCGACCTCATGATTGACCCTTGTGTAAGAAGGGCTTCCCAGGACAAGATGTTGCAAATGGAATTTAAAAATCCCTAACACAAGGTACTATTGTGTGTTTTGTGCTTTTGGAGAGTGTATCTCTCTTCCTACTCCAAAGCGCTAGCCTAGCTAGATAAATTTTATGATTACATAGTGTTATTAAGAGGTGTTGTTTACTCAAAGGAAATAGGGATGAAACTTATGTTGTATGACTCTGACCCAACAATGCATGGATGAGAATGAAATATATCACTTTTCATTTAATGAATCCTATGTATGGGAGGGAAAGAGAAAGTTTTCCAAATCAACCTTGAACTACAATGCAAAATTTCCTTTAAAATGCAAATGCAACAAATCACGCATCAATAACAATTCTCTATTGCTTCTTTTTCAATAATTTCAACAATTTGATTTTCAATGTTTTCGAAGATGAAAAAGATTTTTTGAAAGAAAAACTTTTGTTCACTTTTCAAAAAGGACCCTCACTATGCCAATGAGAGTACATAAAATAAAAAACCAATGAACAAGCAATAATAAAAACCCAATCCACTCTTTCAATGAAAACAAAAATAAAAAACAAACCAAGATAGTCTTTTCAATCGCATAAGAAAAATGATCTTTCAAACAATAAGCAAATGATAAAGACCAAGAAAAATCAACTTTCAATCGATCACCGGTCCTTAACTAATCAAACACACTCAGATTCCGAAATCAAAGAGTATGGTGTTGCCAAGAAAAGTCAAGAAACGAAAGTCAAGACAAAAGTGACAAGAAGAGCCTTGAAATCCTAAGACTGTTCATGCACGAAAATGAAGACAAGAAAGACACCAATCAATGGTCTAAGAAACTCTTATGAAGCATCTAAACTGACCTGAGCAATTCAAGATACAAAAACTCACATCCAAAATTTTGAAAAAATGAGTTCGCAGGCTGAGAGTGTTACACAGTGCGAGAATCACTGATTCTCGTAGGTGACCCTTGAGAAGGGTGTGAGAACCTCGCACTAAACCTAAAGGTAGAGTGCGAACTCTATAGATTCTCGCAGGCTACAGTGAAGTGCAGTGAGAGAACCTATGAAAGTAGTCAAATTTTTGGAAAATGAAGCAAAATTTGAAAAGGCCTCTGGACCCAGAGGGTCTATCAGGATATCCTGAAGACTCAGAGATTGATAGGAAAGGAGAAAAGTAAAACTAGAGAAAATGGCCACATAAAAACACCAAAAGCCACAAAGAAAATGGGATGGTCCCCAGTGGAGTCGCCAATTTTTTTTATCGAACTAATCGGTAGGTGTGGACACTAATAGATCTCCCTAGATCCACCTGGATCTAGAACAAAACGGGACAGGACATGACTCTTTCCCTAAGTTTTGACCATTGAATTAACTAGGAGGAAGGAACAAATAACATACCTTATTATCGCTTCCTAGGGTCTCTGTTTCTCCTGCTTCGCTCCAGTACTCTCGTGAAGTCCATACCAAGACAACACAAACCAACCAAAGTGAAGATAGCTCAATATATTCAACTGTCAACCTATGTGTATGATCAAGGAATTACACAATAAAGTGGAAATAGCTTTATGGGAAAGGGACATGCCACTGTATCATATTAATTGAAAGTAAAGATTACAACCTGAGCCTTGATGTCGCAAACTTCCTTTCGATGGCTCTTGGCTCCGACACACACACTTGCTCAATCCTTGCGTGAAGAAGATCAAATCCTCTTGATAGACTTGCTAGAGTCTCCAAGCTACTGTTCACACTAAGTCCTTCACACAATTCTTTCACCAATTCTCCAATGAATCTTGCTTAACCTTTTCCATGAGAATTCCCTCAATATATAGGAGAGAATAATATAGTTACTTGGATAAGAATGATCCCACAATATCTGGGAATCCAGTACAAGGATAACCATTCGAATGCCAACCCATCCTTCTAGAAGATTCCCTTCTAGAAACATTGAGAATTCATCTTTTCCATGCTTTAGGAAGAGTTCGCACCCTGTCTATTCAACACAGTGCGAGAAGTTCACACCCTAGCTTAAAGCAGCCTGCGAGAATCATGCATTCTTGCACCCAAATGTATTAGCAGCCTACAAACCTCCTTGAAAAATGAGTTTTCTGGGAAGAGATGAAAGTAACTTTTCTCAGGAGAAAGTTCTCATGAAGAGCCTGAGTACACCATCATCAATACATCATCATGATGACCAAAATCATGGGTAACAAAGACCATATCTCACAAAATCCTCAGGGCTGGGTACTACTGGCCCACTTTATTTGTTGATGTCTATAGAGAAATCAAAGCTTGCATCAAATGCCAAAAGTTCTTAGGAAAGAAACAACTCAAATCTCTGCCACTAAAGCCTGTAGTAGTTTCGACACCCTTTCAACAGTGGGGATTGGAGTTCATTGGATAAATTCATCCTCCCTCAAGTGGCCAACACAGATGGATCCCGAATGCGACAGACTATTTCACCAAATGGATAGAAGTTGTCCCCGCCAGGATTACTTCACACAAAGTAATTATCAACTTCCTGGAGGACATCATAGCTAGATTTGGCTGCCCCAACAGAATTGTCACCGATAACGCCGCTTCTTTCATGTCTGAGCCTCTTGTTAAGTTCTGTGAATAGTTTGATATTTCACTAATTCACTCCACTCCCTATTATCCTCAAGGAAATGGACTGACAGAGTCTTCTAATAAAAGCCTGGTCAAGCTCATTAAAAAATTATTGGAAGACAATAAAAGAGCCTAGGATTCAAAACTCAATTTTTCTCTATGGGCTAATCGAGTGACCACCAAGAGGTCCCTGAACACCTCACCTTTCCAACTTGTTTATGGGATGGAGGCTGTTTTTCCCACTCAGCTCGCTTTATCTCTGGAAAAATTCTTTTAGGACCTTGAAGGAGAGCCTGACCATATGGTCAGAAGGATTCATCAAATGGTGGAGGTGCAACAGATCAGGGAGCAGGTAATGAATAGGGCCTACAGTCATCAGCAGAAGATCAAGCAAGCCTTTGACAGGAAGATCAGGAAAAAGAATTTCGAGCTGGGTGACCTGGTGCTCAAGTGGGATGCACCCAGGCAGGATAGAGGCAAACACAATAAGTTTGATGCCCTCTGGATTGGGCCTTTCAAAATCTCTGAAGTATTCTGAAACAACACTTACAGGTTGCAGGATTTGGAAGGCAAAGAAGTTTTTAATGGCCCAGTAAATGGGCATTTTCTGAAAAAATGTTTTTTTTTTGAGCTGGAGACGGCTCCTCTGTTTTTGTAAATATTGTTTTCTGTTTTCGGCTTAATAAATGACTCCATATCCCAACAACAAGGCACTGGAATTGCAAAAAAGTCCTTAGAGCATCACAGGGACGACTCTATCCCCCATGGAGCCTAATGTTAGCACCTAAACATGTAAGAAGGGTATTTTTCCTAAAAGGCACGCCCCCCCTTGACAAAAAGAGGGAAAAAAGTGGAGTAAAAACCCACTTATACTAGATAACATTCTTGAATTCCTCATTGCACCAAGAAATGGACCGAGACGAAATGCCAATGCGGCTAGGGCCCAAACCCTAGCCGCCACCGTTCTGATTTTCGTTTGCAGGGGCGCTGAACTACGTTTGTAGCTGCCGAGCCAGATAGTCTTGCGTTGGGCGATGTGGTGGGCGTGTTCTGGGCATCGATCTGCAGAAAATAACCTTCAAATCGAGGTCTATCGCTTCAGGTCGGATTTGGTTCATTTTTTAAGTTGCAGGGGTTCCGTTTTGAGTTTTCAGAGCGTCCCGACACGCGTTTTGGAGCAGTGGGCTCGCCTCCCCTGCGTTTTGCCCGTCCTCTTGTGGAGGGGCACGTCTTGATTGTAAAAGCGACCAGGTACAGGGCCGTAGATCGCCTCTCACCTGCAGTTTCTGCTTGCTGGTGGTCGCCGTCTTCTACAATGGCCCCAGTTCCGATCGCCGAGATGGAAAAAGACCCATTGGAAGCTTTCAATACGTTAGTCCGTTCAGCATGACCTAAATCCAGGGCTTCTCTCAAGTCCAAGTTTGTTAAGAAGATGGAGGAGATCCCCTCTCTGGAGCTAGATCCAGAGGACCCTTGCAAGCTTGCCCTCCTTCTAACAGAAAATGATCTCATCGGAAAGTTTACGGGGTTATGGCCAAGCCCCAAAACAATGGAGGCTTGGATGGAAGATCGATGGAAGATGCTGATACAGGGAAACATTACTCTATATGCAGTAGGCAGGGTTTTTTTTGTCTTCAGCTTCACGAGGAAAGTGGACCGTGATTTAGTATTCAGATCTGGTCCCTATTTCATGGGATCGAAGGGGCTGTTCTTAGCCCCATGGACTCTTGATTTTAACCCCGAAGCCGAGATCACAGCAGCCCCTGTTTGGGTAAGGCTGCCTCACCTTCCAATGCATCTCTGGGGGATAAGTTCTCTGGAGGACATTGGAAACAAACTCGGGCGTTTCCTAGACAGGGCGGAGCCGAAGGGGGAACAGTTCACCTGTGCTCGTATTTGTGTTGAGGTAAATCTCGAAAAAGGACTTCCGGATGCCATTAAGCTCTCCCTGGGGGAATGGTGCCACATCCAAGAGCTGGACTACGAGCATATTCCTTTTAAGTGCCTCCGGTGCCATGCTTACGGTCACTTCGCAAAAAGCTGTCCCAAAATCTCCGAGGAACCGGGACCAGTCAAAGAAGATAATTTTCAGCCAGTAACTAATCGACGACGGCAGCCAAGGCGAAAGGATCCGTTAGCCCAGGCTCCAAAGGCCACCCATACGGCAGAGACAACTCTAGAGACTAAAAACAGCTTTGATGCGCTGAAGGAGGATGAAGCCCAGGATCCAGAAGCAACAACAGTTAAGGAAGACCCCCCAGCAGATGAAAGCCCTCCAGATTCCACCACAATGGCAACAAAGGCTTCAGTTCCGGAACCTTCTGCCAATGCAGACCTGGTTGTTTCAGTCTCTGTGGAAACTTCTGAACCGGAAGACAATGTTCCGTCACCACCCCTTACCAGAGGGCGAAAGACCAATAAAGCGCGCAGAGAAAAGGAG
>ML782506.1:183060-204330 GCA_009831015.1 Picea engelmannii
GGGGGTCCGAAAAGTGGTTTCCACTTTTACCACATTTTACCAGCTATCACCCTCCTGTTAAATTGAACCCCCCTCCTCCTAACCCACTTCCTACCTACCCCCCTCCGAAAATCATTTTCCCTATTACATTTAAAAATGATTGCCAGGAAGGTTAATGGTTCCGTGGATTAATTGAATTTTCTGGAGTTAGAGCTTGGGTTATTCAAAAGCATGGATATATTTTGAAATGAAGCTACAGGTTAATATATTTTTTAAGCTACAAGTAAAATTAAGTAAATGGAGTTATGAGTGAAAACAAAATTCTACCAACCAGACAAAACAATACATGGTTTTGTTAAGCCATGGATTTGGAAAACAACACATGGTTTTGTTAAGCCATGGATTTGGAAAACAAGCCATGGATTTGGAAAACAAGATGGTTTATCAAATCATTTAAATGAATATGTTGAAATTCTAAATCATAAAATTCATTTAAGGATTTAATCAAAATATTTGGAAATTTTATTATTATTTTTCCCAAATATTTTGTGACAAAATGAATTATTCAAAGGTGAAAATGACAGAAATAGAGCTCAAAGGGACAGATGGCGGAGAAATCAGATTTGAGAGGGAAGTTAACTGATTTTGTGAAGATAGTTTCAACCTTTTTCCATATTTCAACGGCATAAATATCAGTCTAAGACACTTAGCAACAGAAGATCAGGAGATTGAGGATCATTTTGCATATTTCCAGCAGATAATTTGGAGATATTATTTTATTTTTAGTTATTATTCGGGATTTTATTCCAGAATTATTGTAACAGTTTAAGAGAGATTTTATTCTATATATTGTTTCATTTATAATAAACAAGGGGGATAACTTTTACTGAGAGACTATTGTTCATTGTAAAGATGTTCACTGAGTTCAAGTGACCTTTGGAATTAATACAAGACATGATGCATCAGGATTCATGTGTCATATCTATGTGGTGAAGTGATTCTTACTATAATCCGTTTCCTCTGTTTTCACATGTGTTTCTTTCCTCTATTTTTTTTAAAGAAAATTAAGTTCAAGATTTGTTTTAAAACACCATGTTCTGGCTTAAAGCAATATCAATGTTTTCTTTTGAAGTTTAAATATAGAATTCAGGTAACAATGATCTATATTTAAAGTGAAACTTAATCTATTCTTCTTTCTCCATATCATAAACTACAAGGATCGAGTAGTATGCCTACCTTTCCCTATTGCATATAAGATTGATTATTTCTACATTTGATCATCTTCAACTAGTGACTCCATTTCCCAATGACTTATCTCCCTTGTTTCAATCCAATTAAATTCTAAAATCCAAAACATGAAGTGTCATAACTAGCCTAATATTTTAACTCAAACTAATCTAAATCTTACAGAGAGATCCCACTCTGGTGCTGGCAGGGCTAGATCCCAGCTTCCAAAGTGGTTTTGTGGCTACCTCTAGTTTTCCTTCATAGCCTTGGGAAATTACAGAGTGATAACAAAACTAAGGGAACTTGCACATCATTCTGGGTGTGCATTCTCATGCATGTGTAGGAAAATAATGAACTCTTTGGTGAGATGGTGAGTGACCTCTTTTAGAGTCTCAACCTTGGCGATCCACAACATGCTTCTAACACTACAAGGAGACACCTTCTTGTGAAGGTTTTTACTAAACCTCCCCCAAAAATTCTTCTCTTAGCTATTTATAGTGGAGGTTGTTAGAAGAGGCGATCAACCAAAGGTTTTTGTGGATCTTTTTTTTTCGGTGTGCCTTTATGGTAAAAACACCTAGGTGCGCAGCTAAAACTATCACACTGGGACTTAAATGTTAAAATGCACTGTCACTGTTCATAGTGGAGGAAGGAAATTGTAAGTTTTTGAAGAGGTTTTTTCCTCGGTGCACCTTTAAGGTATATACCCACCAACAAGACACAGAACAATAGAGAACCAATGCATCCATGTTCTATTAGCACCACCATACTTTATAATAAAATTACATGCACCAAATAAATTGCATCGGTGTCATTGAAAGTACGCACTAGGACATTCATAAATAATACAACACCAATGCATCCATGTTTCATTAGCACCATCATACTTTATAATAAAATTACATGCACTGAATAATTCACACCTGTGTTGTTGAACAATACCCTCGGTGCATCTTTATGTCTAAAGGTGGACCATGATAGGGTAAATAATTTTTCTTTTACCAAACTGATTTTCATTGTTACAATGCATCCCGTGCTTCCAAAATCTAAAACAAACACCGATGCTCACCTTTCTTCCTAATATGCCCTATTTCCAGTGATCTACACCGACTAGGATAGCTCCATTGGTGGATTCCACACATTTCAAAATTATGGAAATTACCACAGATTTTCATTTCCTTTCAATGGTGCAACCATGCCTCTTCAAAATAGAAGAGACTAGGCAAATTATTTGTTACCTTCCTATTTGCATTTTCATCCAATCAAAATTAGAATTTAGCTTGGAATTTCACATTTTTTTCAAAAAAAATTTCACATGGTGTGCCTGAACAGTTTGGGTCGCCCTGAAGTGGTGTGTACTGTGTTAAGTACACTGTGAGCAACACGACTGACACATCCATATATGTTCATGCCAATTTCGTTCAATCTAGCACACCATGATAAATTACTAAAAACAAAGCGATGCATCCTTCAAAATGCCACAACACCAACACAAACTGGGGTCATACCCGCACCAACCCATTACACTTCATTAATTAGACCGCTATCTCAATGATATATAAAATTTAACCTAGTGGTGCACCAATTTTAACTAACTGCACCGGTGTGTACTGGAAAAATAATGCCTCAATAAATACTTTATAAAAACAGACACGCACCAATGTCATTTAACATTACGCACCTGTACACTTCACTTAACTAACTACATTGCTAACATAACGATTTATAAAATTTAACATAGCAGTGCAACAATTGTAATCCAACGCACTGACAATGTATACAACAATGCACCCAGACATATATTTCTTGAATTTTCATAGTGAAGTGTCTCATTGGATGCCTTGTTCCCAAGGCACTCACATTTATAATGCACCGAAGAACAAAATGATGGCACTCCACTATCACGGTATTACCGATGCGTTAATAGTAACACCTCACATTGACTCACTATGTCATTTTGGTGGACGCCCTATAAACGATGTTTTTGATAACATAATGCAATGTTAAACAAAACGTTGGTACTCCAATAACATGGTAGCACCGATGCATTTATATTAACACATCACACCGTGTAATTTCATATTCAACAATTTCACCGATCAGTGCAGATGGATCAAAAAATGCATTGGTAATGTAAAGAGCACAACATCGGGCCGAATTTTCACAAATTTGTAGCATAGTGAGTCTTATGGTAAGCATCGCTAATATGCTAGGAACTGCGCCAATTGAGATAAACACACCGATGCATTCTATTAATCGAATGCACCACCTAGTTTTTGAAGCACAAATTTCCTCCACAGTGCATCACATAAATAAAATGCATCAGTAATGTCTATTACAACAGAACGAGAAAAATACATAATAATTTACCATCTTGGTTTGTTTTATGGGATTCACCATCACCAGTGCATTATAATACAAACTCACCGGTGTGAACACACACCGGTGTGTTTCTTTAAACTAAACGCATCGGGGTGGCTAAGTAAGTTGTACCGAGAAAAATAGTTTAAAAATTCTCATTCTGGTGCGCATTGTAAAATGTGCCTTGTTATCACACGATCTATAGCTTGGGAAAAGCCCAGCCCAATCCACAGAAGCATGACAACTATGGGAGTACCTACCCACTGTAACCTTAGATAAACACTCCCCTCGCTTTAGTGATGATGAAATCACCACAACGGGGGAATCCTGGTGACTCTAGGGGGATTGAGACAAAAAGTGAAATGATGATCAATGAAAAACTCTATAGGTCAATATTGGAGAAGGAATAACTCTTGAGAGTGAGTCTTGTAGATGGAGAATGGTTTCCAAGCATATGTATAAGCAAAACAATGTTAACCCTGCCTAGAACAAGACAAATTATAGATATACAAGCCTTAAACCAATGGGAATCAAGTAAGAAGCCTTGTTGTCCCAAATTGCAACAATATGGAAACAATAGCTGCAAATCTAACCATCAAAAAGTACAAGATGTTGGAAATAAAGCTAGTAATGACTAGTTGAACTTCCAATGATTTAACCAAGATTTTGATGATATTAGGGCTATTTATTAAGTGTTATCAACAAGTTGTTCTAACATCCAAGTGGTTGTAGCAAACAATTTCTACAATAGCAAGATATAGACACAAAAATCAGTAAGTAAACCACCCAACAATTAGCCATTAACCAATAGGACAATAACCAAGGTTTACAAGTGAATTTCAATGGTAGATTAGTGAGAAAAGATTGAAAGAAGACGAGTTTGTTGCAACCCTAATCGTTGTAGCATTAATTTGTAACAACAAATAGACTTACTAGGCTAATCAAGAGGCCCCTAGGGCACAAGAAATCTTACACCATATAGAATCAATTCCAACTTGAACAATTGCAATATCTCAATTAAGAGCTAGGGTTTGTTACTTCTCTAGGGGTGTAAGCCTTTTTACTCCCTAGAGCAAACAAAATCTAGCAAGGTAAATCTAGGAGGGTGTAATCCCTTTTACTCCTCCTAGCAACCTTTGCAAAGTAGCTTATTCAAGAAAATAATGATATATCTTAGTAGAGGGTGTATGCCCTTATACTCCTTCAAGAGTTTAACAAAATTATCCTTGCAACCAAGAAGAAACAACACAAAACCGTGAATTCCTTACCTAGACCAATAAATAACAAATAAACCCTTCTTTACCTAGAATATTCCATCATAATAGAAAGAATAAAGCATCCAAGAGATAGCGCCTAGATTAGTCCTTCAAAATACAAGTAGAATCATCCACAAAACATCAAAGGGAGATAATGCGCCTTGCCCAATTAGGGAGAAAATTTCAACCAACAAATATGTAATTCTCAAGTGAGTTATGATCCAAATGACAAAAGGGGTGACCTTTATTTATATGAGATCACCTAAAACCATTTTGTCCATTTTTTTGAAAATTCGACATCAAACTAGAGAGACCAACCTCCCTATTTGTCCTTTTACATCTTAAAATTAAAATTTACAAAAATAAAATCTCCTTTTAGGGGTGACATCATGCCCTAAAGGGTGATGTAGGGCCTCTAGGAGAGACATTTTGGCCTAGGATGAAAATTGTTGGCCCTCCAAAGGCCATAAATGATGCCACCAAGTGCTATAGCATGTGCCAAGTGTCTCTCTCTCCATCAAACAAGCCACATTATCATCAACCATGAGAAACCACATCAAAACCTAGCCTTCATGTGATGTCTAGGGTGTATAATGTGACATTTTGGGCCTCTCAAGGCCATTGTTGGGGTGCAATGAGCTGGAACACGATCATCTCATGGTGTCCAAGTGCCTCCAAAGGAAACATTTCTCTTCCCATGCGTCTAGGGAGAGGTGGAACATCATCCAACCTATGGTCTTCATGCCCCAGTGAAGGTCCAAGTGACCTTGTGCCTTCACTATCAAGATTTCACCTGTTAAGGACCTACAAAGAAACAAAAGTACACCCTCCAAGGGTCCACAAGTCACAAGTATCATGCCAGGTAAGCCATATCTAATAAAAAAACCACCCAAACATGTGCATCAAATCCTCCCTTTTCAAAATAAACAAATGCTCAAAGACCTTATACAACTTTCCAAATTTAGATATGGGAGGGGTGTCATAATGCCCTATTGGGTGAACCAAATCCTCAAGTAGGGGATGTTTCCAAGGAGAATCATTTCTAGGTTATGTAGTGAATGTGAGGTGGATGGGGTTAGACTTCTAGGTATGGGGTTTCATGACATACAAGGGCTTGCATTGTCTCATTTGTGAGTGCCTTTGTTGAGGTCTAGCCACATACTTTTCCTCTTTTTGTTTTTAAAGAACATT
Organism: Picea engelmannii; assembly: GCA_009831015.1. Classification (NCBI taxonomy): domain Eukaryota; kingdom Viridiplantae; phylum Streptophyta; class Pinopsida; order Pinales; family Pinaceae; genus Picea; species Picea engelmannii. The sequence goes on from ML782506.1 coordinate 189,075, forward strand.
TTTCCAAGCCATTTATTAGGCATTTATTTTGCATGTGTTACCAAGTTGAAGACAATAAGGGGCACTAAAAAAGGAAATGCATAGCCCACATATGCTCTACCTTGGTTGATCCGAGATATTTTCATCGTGACTTATAAAGAATTGCATTAAATGAGCATAAATTAAAGTGCACTATTAAAGAAGGGAAAACTCAAAAATGAAGAGACATAAGCATCAGATCTGAACAAAATAACTTGATCACGAAGTTTGTCTCTCAAATGGGTAGGCTCTTTCATTAACTCAACAAAAGAAATACATAAGTATACCTCATTCTGAAATCAATTTGTAGAAATAATGCTCAGATAAGAAAATAGACAACACCATTGAATTTGTGGCATTGAACTACCCAAAAATGACTGTCTCCACGCCTCGATCCGACTCTGGCACTCCCAGGCCCAAGAAGAATTCTATCTCAGTTTTTGTGCCCTCTACAACCTGCAATAATCATTGTCCTTTCCTCATAAATCCCGCAGTCATATGGTCCGCGCCTCCCCCCTTGGCTGGGCAGAAACCTAGCTTAAATAGTAACTGGGTGGATAGACTTACCAACGGGTTCGTTAGTCGAGTTAGTTGTTGGCACTAAAGTTAAAGCGTTATATGTGGGGGAGGTCCTGAGGTCAAAACCGCGGGCCTCCCTTTTGGGTCGTTGGTTATAACCTCCGCTACATTTGGTTGACAGGCTTCTAGACATGGTGGTTGTGCTAGATATGACATGACCTCCCCAGATTTAGCGGGGTCTTGTTTTATATATTTTTTTGGTTTTTCGGTCACATGCCCTCCTTGGGAATTTTAGGGGTGCCACATGGCACCCTTTGATTGGGCCACGTGGAATCCTTTGATTGGTCCACATGGTATACTATGATTGACCAACCTGGCTACTAATGTCACCTCCATGACAACTCTGTATAGGACACATGGCAGTTTCTGGGGGTGCCACATGGAACTTTTCTACATGTCCAAATGGAGCCCCGAAAATCCTATTGGCGGGTGACGCATGAAAAACTCTGGTGCTGCCACATGGCATGTTGACATTAACATTCATCATGCTGACATCATCCTACCATGTCAACTGCAATACAAATGATGTGGCCCCTGTTGACTTGCCTTGTTTGACCACAACTTTGACCGCAGATATCTTTCAATCCGTAACTTCGTTTGACAAGCCATTTGCATCGTTAGAAATCTTGCGACACACTCTTCACGATCATGCCACTTTTACTGAGATTTGGGAACTTAGATTTTTTTCCCTTTCTCTGTCTGTTGGAGCCATTCTGAGTGTTCTGATTTTCCTCTATGAGTTCTGAGTTGTTCTTATCTTTCTCTAGATCCCTTTTGGATCACGCCTTACCATTGAGACCTTTTTGGACCACCAAAATCTTTCATGAATCAACAAGTAAGTGAGGGGATTTCTCCCTCACTCTTTCCTTCTCGATTCACCATGCCTTGCTGGGCTGTGTATGATTTAGGTGTACTCGAAGATAAGTAATGTCATTCCTACGTGAATTCCTCAGTATCTGATATAGGATGACATATTCCTCCATCTGCTCCTTGACTGTGACCTGCTGAATCCTCTGAATGAACTTGTAGGATGCATCTCTCTCCCTGACATATTTCCCATACAACAAGTCCAAGGGGATCTTAGGTAAATACCCAAGACAAGTCTTAACTGGTGAATCCTGAGTGAAAGAATACATGACTTGATTATACATAGGCTAGACATATAATAACTGATCATCCCATGACTTGGGATGTTGGCTGCAATATCCTTGAAGCAACTGGACCACCGTATTGTTTACCACCTCTATCTGTCTATCAGTCTATGGATGGAAAGAAATGCTCCACCCCATCATGGTGTCCATGAGCTGCCACAAAATTTTCCAATCTTCTCCTAACAATCGAGACTCTCGACCAGATATAATGAACGTGGACAACCTGAAATGGACCCTTACATACTGTGATAACAAAAGAGAAACTTGCTTGTCACACAACCTTTCCACTGCTACACCTAAGTAGACATGACTCATACTAGAAATGGGTAATCCCCTTACAAAATCCACTGAAAAAATTTCCCAAGGATAAGAGGAAATACGAAGTGGTGTGTACAGCCCTGGCCTTTCAATAGTGGGCTGACAAAAGTACAACACACATTTCTTTACAATAGTGGTTACAAATACTTTACTTCGAGGAAAATGCCATCCCTGTAAATACATTACAACTCCAAAATGTCCAAGTACAAATGAAACAAAAACTTCTTCAGTTACATGCACTTCTCTATAGGAAGGAAATCGAGGTTTACTCAAATGGTGGAGTAAGTTGTCCTGCAAACAAAACTTCTTCACTTGCAAACCTTGGAAGATCCCACATACATCTTTGAAGATTTCATCAATAGTATACCGTCTATCATTCTTGATATGAGCTAAGGAAACATTCTTCAAAATAATAGATGTAACAATAGGATATCTAAAAAGCATGTTTGTCCTTATGACATTTGTACTGGAACTGGTCTCAAACTTGCATGGCTGCTGAAGGTCAGGTAAGGCAAGCATTGGCACAATGCAGATCTTTAAAGTGTTGAAGGTTTTCTACTGGTTTCCTTCCCACTAAAAGACTTGTCTCATCTCAGTCAATTCATTCTTATGTAAAGGATCAAGAGAATTAACAACATCAGACTTATCTTGGCATTCCCCTTTTACAATCGTGATTACACGATTCTTGTTAGTGTTTATAACTCTTTTTACTTGGCCTGAACTAACAAGTGTTGATTTGTCCTTTATGTTGTGAGCTTTAATGATGTATTCCACTCCATCTTTTGTAAGATGGTATTTGTTTTCCTTTCGAAAGAAGATATCCTTTCTATCATACAGATAGGGACTCCCTAATACAATACAACATACATCCAAAGGAACCACATCTATATCCACTTCATCTATCATCTTAGAAGCAATAGAAAACCTCAACCTACACCGCTTAATTACATTTAACTTTGCTTTATCAGATACCCAACCGAGATGGTAAAGTTTATTCTGACGTCTTGTGGTTAATTCCAATTTCTTAACAAGTGTCTCTGATATTAAATTGACTTGGGAACCCAGATCAAATAATGTGTCTATCTTCATATGTTTCTACACAACTCTTATTTGGAATAGTGCACTTCTCCTTTTATCATCATCATGTGATTCATTTAAAGAAATTGAACATGCATAAAAGAAATCTTTACCTTGCATCCCAACTGCTGTGATCCTTTCTTCGTCACCTAAATCAGAACCAAGATCATGTTGCACTGTAGCAATGCTATTTGGCTTCCCCTTGCCTCCAAACTGTCTTGGTCTTAACTCTAGATGTAGTTTCCAACAATGTTCGCTGTCATGACCAGTTTTCTCACAATGGCTGCAAGAGGGTTTTCCTTCTTCTTTCTTTGCTGCAACTGTCCTCTTGTTCTTCCCATTTCCTTTTCCATTGAAATGGTTTTTAGAGTGCTTGAATGGATTTTCCTCATGTCCATTCTTACCCCTTCTTTCAAGGTCAGTGGCTTGCACACAAACTTCGTCAAGACTGGTGGGGTTAAACAATAATAAAGTATGACAAATATAACTGTGGAGTGCGCCAATATACTTCATTAACGTTTCATAGGAATCTAAAGGAATGTTTAGTGCAAGTGATTTCTTCCTAAATTCCTTTGTGAAACTTTGAACTGTTTGACCTTTACTTTTCCTTAAAGTTTGCCATTCCATCATTTCTTTATGTAAATAACCTAATGGATAAAATTGTTTCCTTATCGTTGATTTGAATTCCGACCATGAGGAAAGAAGATTACCACACTTACTTCTGTCCTGAAGTTTTATCTCCCACCATATGAGAGCGGTGCCTTCCAACCAAAGAGAATCCAATTGCACTTTAACATCCTCTACATCAATATGATGGAAATGACAATACACTTCAACCTATCAGATCCAATTATCTAGCTTTTCAGGATTAGCATCTCCATTAAACATAGGTAAAACAAATTTTACATTAAGCTTTAATAATGGTTTCTTAAAAGAGGCTTTATGGATAGAATGATGAGAGTGATGAGAATGCTCAGAGGAAGAAGACCTAGAACTCGAAGGTGAAGACGGAGGCTCAGTAGGATCTCCTCCAGCACCTTGGTTTAAATGAAGCATCATCATCTACATGTGCTTCCTTTTTCTTCCCTTTCTTCTTCATCCTCTTCTCGTAATCTCCATACATTCGTTCGACCATTTTTGACATGCAATAAAAGACCACGTGAAAGTTTTTCTCCTGTTCATCACACTTGTCCTCTTTTTCCATTTTCTTCCTTCTCGATACATGATCAGCTTCAGGATTGAAAGTATTAATAATTCCTCAACCCTGCTTATGCTTGGCCCTAGTAAGCATTAACACTCAACAATTCAAGTCAAAGATGACTGCTATGATACCAACTGTTAACATTAATTCTTGTTAAGAGGGGTGGGTTGTTTTCTCCCCTTTGAGCCCGTAGCCTGAGATGCAAAGAAGTAGGCCTTAAAGTATAGAAAAAGGCATTTCGTCCAAGGATACAGCCATGAGCACATCGTGCAGTGCATAAAATATCAATTTCGAGCTTAAGATGTTAGCAGACGCACGACCCAGTGTTCGACGGCGAGGATCGATCGATGGAGCAGATTGTCAGTCGGCGGATATTTGCGGCCGACGAAATTATGCCATGTTTTGCACAAGAATTGGGCCCGCAATATCACCGAAGAAGTTCAGGGCCATCCGATCAAGGAGGGACATGTGGTGCACGATTGGACTCTATCGCCACTTCACCTATCGTGACTTTGAAGAGAAAGGATCGGCTCCCTCCCATCCATGAAACGCGAAGTGCCGAAGGCGTCCAAGATTCGGGCCCACAGTATCGCCGAATAAGTTCTGGGCCATATGATCAAAGAGAGACATGTGGCGCGCGATTAGGCTCTATCGCCTCTTTGCCTATCGTGACTTTGAAGAGTAGGAATCAACCTCCTCCCAGCCACGAAACACGAAGTGCCGAAGGCGTCCAGGATTTGGGCCCACAGTATCACCGAATAAGTTCTGGGCCGTTCGATCAAGGAGGGACACGTGGCGCACAATTAGGCTCTATTGCCACTTTGCCTATCATGACTTTGAAGAGCAAGGATCAGATCCCTCCCAGCTGCAAAACATGAAGTGCTGAAGGCGTCCAGGATTCGGGCCCACAGTATTTCCGAATAAGTTCTGGGCCGTCCGATCAAAGAGGGACACGTGGCGCGCGATTAGGCTTTATCGCCTCTTCGCATATCGTGACTTTGAAGAGTAAGAATCAGCCTCCTCCCAACCGTGAAAAGCGAAGTGTCGAGGGCTCCTCCAGGTGCGGGCCCATGGTCATAGCACTGGATCGTATGGAAAAGGGACAAAGCAGATGAAGGGTCGTGGAGCCAATGCGTTCAAGGAAAAATGATCGTGGCCGTCAGTTTTAGAGCTGATCCAACCGTTGATCCTGGAGGGCCGTTTTGCAAGATTGGGCACCAGGAAATTTGAAGGCAGGGGAAGTAGAAATCCCCGAAAGAAGAAATGCCGAAGTGCCCTTGAGAGAGGTGCCAGGTCATGGCCCTGGGTTACATTGATGGTGGTGTAATAAGAAAGGTATGCTAGCCTACGAGCCTTAGGGAGCAGGCATGTGGTCTTCTCCTGAGAATGTCGTCTCGACCACTCCCTAGGAAGCAATTAATGAAAATTGAGCAGGTAGGTGAAACCTCAGCTCTAGCCATAAACGGAAGGTATGGGATGCCTGGAGAAATCATCCCGTGGTACCCTTGTGTGCAGATCCCCTTGCAAGAGCCATGCTGAGTTAAGGTGGCGTCTGACGAAGGTTTTCTGTCCAGGTTTTGACTGAAGAGATGCCACGCCTTAGAGGTTCAAGCACGCCTCTGTTGGGCGAATTTTTCTGAGTATATATACTCAGTTTTTCTATTTTTGTAATCATCAATGGTAGAGCAAAGCTCCCGATTATAAAGTTTGAATAGATGCTCTAGTTCTCGGGTTATGTATTTGTATGTGAGATTTCTTGTTTTATAACAGACATCTTTCTTATCGCATCTAGTTTCATCCCATACTGAGAGAGTTCATGATCGACCGATTCGCGTGAATTACTATGACTGTGTTAAGATAAAGGATTTATTGTAACACCGTTATATTCTCCAGTGTTGCCTACATTTGAGCGTAAGAAGTTCTTACGTTCAAGTTTTTCTTCTATAGGTTGTAAGAAGATTGATGCCAACAACAACCCTCAGATTTTCCTCACAGAAGTCTTCCTCCTATTCACCCTTACTACAACTCACTGTCTGAAGTTTAACTAAGACCTCACCTACCTATGCATGTCCAGCCTAGTTTCGGAGTTAGAACGATATTATTCCGAGTTTTCTTCCAATTGATCACCCTCTATAAACAAATCGTGACATAATCTGATGGGCGTCAGGCTCTGCTCCTGCTACAATCCAGGAGTGACTTCCAATGCTAACATTTCTGGTGCTGTTGCCGGAGACGAAGTTGAAAATTTTCCCTGATATTGAACGACATTGAGCCTCTGATTCAGAAGGTGCATCAGGCATCAAAGCCTTTGAAAATTGCTACTTTGCACCTGGTGACTCCATTGTGATGACTCCACTGTGGTGAACCTGCTATTTTAATTGTGGCTTTTAGAGGTAGACACACGCGGTCCCATCCACAACTGCCTCTAGATACGCCTGAAGCTGAGCCACAAGCAAATTTCAGAAAAGGAAAGGCCCCTCGAGGAGAAACTTCCACCGCCGAACTAGGTAATTTGTTGTCTCCTTCTGTAGAAACCCCCTTTTCTTCTCCTCAGCTTCACAACAGATTGTTTTCTGAAGCCTCCCATTTCCTGAATTTCGGAAGTGTTCCTGCCAAGTTGTCTCCTCCTAGTTTTGGACTAGAGGGAGAAACCCTTGTCACTTCCCTTACCCCTTTAATCCTGTTTCCAGTATCCCCGGTTCAAGCTCCTTCCCCTCCGAGTTCTCCTCCACCTAATATCCCTATGGCAGGAGAAAATCCCCCTATGACCAGAATGGAGGCTATTCTAGCTGCTAGGTATTCTCCCCTTGTGTTGCCTCAACCTCTTAATGCCCTTCCAGTGGATGGCTACCTCAAGCAGCCACCCAAGTTTACGGGCGAAGGGGACATAGTTGCAGAAGAACACCTTGAAGCCTTCTACAGTTTTATAGATGATCATGTTATCATGCATGCAGATGTATGGATGAGGATTTTCATCCATAGTCTTGAAGGCGAGGCTAGAAAATGGTTTAGGGCCCTGCCTCCTGGATCTATTGATGGGATTGAGGCTTTGGATAGTGCCTTTTTGAGACAATGGGGAGACAAAAAGGACTTCGTGTATTACATGACTGAGTTTGGGTCTTTGAAGAGAAAGGAAGGAGAGTATGTCTCTGACTTCTCTAAAAGATTTAATAAAGTGTACAATAAGATCCCCACCGAGATAAATCCCTTCGAAGCCTCTACAAATATCACTTATGCCAACGCTTTTGATCCTGATTTCTGCCTCCTGCTGAGGGAAAGGAGAGCCACCACTCTGGCTTACATGCAGGACGCATCCGTGGAAGTAGAGTCTAACATATTGGCTATTGACTGACTCAGGAATAAGGCTGACAGAGATGTATCTAGGAGAAGAACAGAGGCCTCTCCATCCCATTCCTCTTCCCTTCCCCTTCAGACGGATGAGGTAACTAAAGAACTGAAATCCCTTTCGGCTAGGATGGAGAGGTGGGAGTTAGAGGGGAAGCCCACGTACAGAAACCCCCAGAATATTGATAACAGAGGTTTCAGGAGGCCTGGTAACAATATGCCAAAAATTTTTCCAAAGGAACAAAGAAGCAGAGACAGGGATGATCAGAGGATTCAGACCCCTCTCCAGAATAGCCTAGTTGCTCATGAAGAAGGGGAGGAGGTGGATGAACTCGGCCCTGAGATCCACTGCATTAAGGACACTTCCCCTTTTCCTCATTTGACACAATTTGTATATGAAGAATCCCTTATCAACACTCAAATCAACGAGTTGAGTAAAGGGGAAAAGGCCAGCAACACTCCTAACAGATACAATCTCAGGTCAAAAAGGAAAGAAGGAAATTTTGATAGCCAGGATCAGCCCCTCATAGTGGAAAGGCCTACTAAAGCTACAGAAACCACTACTAAAGAAAATAAAACTCAGAATGCTTCGCTAGTAGCCAAGGAACCTGTCTCCGAGGTAAGGGAAGCTCCTAAGTCTCTCTCCTCCTTTATTTTTGAGCATGAGATTCAAAAGATTAGAATTCATGTACCCCTCTCCGAACTAGTTAAAAATGAAGATTTCAAAAAGTCCCTCTCCAAGCTGCTACAATCTGAGCCCCCCAGCCTTCCACGGACTCAATAAATCTCCAAGACGAAAATCCAACTGTCGTCCTAGGTCCCATGGTAGAAGATAGAGATGATTCATCCCCTCCTTTCTACACATCCCTGAACATACATGATAAAGTACTGCATAACTGCCTCATGGATTCAGGGGCTTCCCATAACCTTATGCCCAAAATAGTAATGGAAGAATTGGGAATGGAGGTGACAAAGACTTATCATGATTTGTACTCTTTCGATTCAAGGAGGGTGTAATGCCTTGGAGTCATCAAAGACTTGGCGGTCTCTCTGTTTTAGCTGTCAATGAAGAGTGTGGTCATGGACATTGTAGTGGCCAACGTTCCTCCCAAGTTCGGCATGCTACTGTCAAGATCTTGGATTAAAAATCTTGGAGGAACATTACAGATGGATCTCACATATGCTACTATTCCATTTTTTGGAGGGGAACACAGGAGGCTATACAGAGAAGCCCAACTATCCTACATTGTTAGCGATGAGGAAAACCCTACCAATCACCCTATCTTTGCGCTAGATATTGATTTGGAATCTAGTTTGTTACAACTCACTGGTGCTCCTGAAGCCCCTTTCCAAATAAAAAAGCAACCCTTATTTGATCACGAGACACCTCCTCCAACCACCTCTATTTGGAATTTTTTTTTCGATGGAGCTTCTTCTAGCGAAGGCGCTGGCACTGGAGTGGTCTTTGTGTCGCCTTGTCAGGAAGCCATATCCCTGTCATACAAGCTTGAATTTGAAGCAACTAATAATGTGGCAGAATATGAAGCTCTTGTTCTAGGTTTGAGGGCTACAAAATAAATGGGATTGAGGGAGTAGTAGTGTTCGGAGATGCTGAGTGGATTATCCAACAAGTAAAAAATGCTTACCAAACTAAGCATCCTCGGCTCAGAACTTACAAAGAGGAGGTATGGGACCTGATTGACAATTTCTTCTCAGCTTTCAACATCTCTTTTATTCCAAGGGAGCAAAATGATTTGGTTGATTCTTTAGCCGTTTCAGCTAGCTGGTTCAAGATCCCTCTACTGTCTATGGTCAAATATAATGTTGAGATAAAATATAGGCCCTCTGTACCAGACAATGTCAAGCATTGGAAGGTATTTGAAGATGATCTTGAAATCAAAAAATTTCTCCAATCTGTTGATGAATTTTCCGCGTTGCACATTGATCACGATCCTGACCTTGAAGGTGTCCCTTACCTTGAGGTGTTTTTAAATGAAATTGTTGATCACCAGATTATTCAGCTGCCTAGCAATCACATTCTGAGGGGACTAGTCCCTTTAGAAATATTGTTGGATGGGAATGATGTGTCAGTAAAGGGTAGGGTTTCAGATGAATATGCTGACACAACTGAGTGCAACATTGGCACAGAGGAGGAGCCTAAGTTTGTCAATTTGTCAAGTAGTTTGACAAGAGAACAAAGGGCCAAATATACCGAGTTATTAAGAGAATTTTCTGATGTGTTTGAATGGACCTATGAAGACCTCAAGACATATGACACATCCGTCATTGAACACAAGATCCCACTTAAGGAAGAGGCGAGGCCATTTAGGCAGAAGCTAAGACAGATAAATCCCATGTTGCTGCCTGTCATGGAAAAAGAAGTGAAGAATTTGTTAGATGCCCAAATCATTGTCCCCTTGAGATATTCCAAATGGGTGGCCAATTTGGTCCCGGTAAGGAAGAAAAGTGGCGAAATCAGGCTTTGCGTCGACTTCAGGAATCTAAACAGAATCTCAAGAAAGGACAATTACCCCCTACCTAAGATGGAACACATATTGCAGAGGGTAACTGGTGCATCCAAGATTTCCATGATTGATGGATTTTGTGGCTATAATCAGATATCGGTCATGTCTGAGGAAAGGGAAAAGACAACCTTCACCACTCCTTGGGGCACATTCATGTATGCCAAAATGCCGTTCGGACTAATGAATGTAGGAGAAACATTTCAACGAGCCATGGACATAGCTTTCATCAGAGAGAGAGATCAGTTTGTGGTGATCTATCTGGATGACATCACAGTCTTCTTTAGGTCTGATAAAGAGAACTGCTATCACTTAAGGAAAGTTTTCTCAAAATGCCAGAGGTTTGGTCTTTCACTAAATCCCAAGAAATATTTGTTTGCTATGATGGAGGGAAAGTTGTTAGGCCATATAGTATCAACAAAAGGAGTAAGAATTGATCCCAACAGAGTAGAGGCAATTAAGACTCTATCACTTCCCAGGTCTAAGAAAGAAGTCGAGGCCTTTTTAGGAAAGATTAACTTTCTGAGGAGGTTCGTCTCAAATTTTGTTGAACTAGTGAAACAAATCACAGCCATGCTCAGAAAGGGAAATGAAGTGAAATGGACCACTGAACCCAGGGAATCTTTTGTCCAAATAAAAAGGGCATTGACTGAGGCACCTGTGCTGATCAGTCCTGACAATTCCAAAGACTTCCTAGTTTTTTCTTTCGCTTCTTTTGATACAGTAGCAGTGGTCTTATTGCAGAAAAATGAGGAAGGGAGAGAGAAACCCATTGCCTTATTTAGTAAAGCATTAAGAGATGCAGAAATCAGGTACAAAATCATGGAGAAACATGTCTACGCCTTGGTGAAAGCTCTCAAAGATTTCAGAGTTTATGTCTTGCACTCAAGAGTGACCGCATATGTTTCTTCGGCCTTTGTGAAGGACATCCTCGTATAGTCTGACATAGATGGGAGAAGAGGTAAATGGATTGCTAAGATCCTTGAGTTTGACCTGGAAATAAAACCCACCAAGTTGGTTAAGGGGCAGGGTTTGTCCAAGCTACTGGCTGAATCCAATTGCAGAGCCTTGGGGGTTAGTTTGATCAATAGTTTCTCAGGAACTCAGCAAGATGAGTTTCCTAGCCAAAGCTCTTAGGATGGCTTGCCACTAACAGAATGTGCCTGGTATCGAGACATTTTGTACTTTCTGCAAGAGTTGAAGCCCCCTGTTGGAATAGGTAGAAGTAAAGAAAGATCTTTAAAACTCAAGGCGGTCAAATATTGCCTCATTGGCCAAGTCTTGTACTGGAGAGACCCTCTAGGGGTGTTGATGAGGTGTTTGAACCCATAGGAATCCCAGAAGGTTATATTTTAATTCCATAGCGGCCTTTGTGGAGGACATTATTTTTGGAAGACCACAACTCACAAAATTCTCAGAGTTGGGTACTATTGGCCCACCTTATTCACCGATGTCTGCAGAGAAGTCAGAGCTTGCATCAAATGTCAAAGGTTCTCAGGAAAGTAGCAGCTTATACCACTGCCACTGAAGCCTGTAGTAGCTTCAACATCTTTTCAATAGTGGGGGCTGCACTTCATTGGAGAAATCCATCCTCCCTCAAGTGGCCAACACAGATGGATCCTGACTGCAACAGAATATTTCACCAAGTGGATAGAATCTGCCCCCACCAGAAGTCCATCACACAAAGTAATTATCAGCTTCTTGGAGGATATCATAGCCAGATTCGGATGTCCCAGCAGGATTGTCACTGATAATGCTGCTTCGTTCAAATCTAAGCCTCTGATTAAGTTCTGTGAGCAGTTCGAGATCTCGCTAATTCACTCCACCCCCTATTATCCTCAAGGAAATGGACTGGTAGAATCTTCCAATAAAATCCTAATCAAGCTCATTAAAAAATTATTGGAAGACAATAAGAGGGCTTGGGATTCAAAGCTCAAATTCACTTTATGGGCCGATCGAGTGACAATGAAGAAGTCCCTAGGCACCTCGCCTTTTCAGCTGGTTTACGGAACAAAGGCAGTTTTTCCCACTCAGCTCGCCTTACCTGTAGTGAAATTCTTTCAAGATTATGAAGGAGAGCCAGATCATATGGTCAGAAGGATTCATCAGATGGTGGAAGTACAACAGATTAGGGAATAGGTGATGGACACAACTCATAGTCATCAACATAAGGTCAAACAGGCCTTTGACAAGAAGGCTAGGAAGAAGGAGTTTGAGATCGGGGATTTGGTGCTTAAGTGGGATGCACCCAAACAGGATAAGGGAAAACACAACAAGTTTGATGCCCTATGGTTTGGGCCCTTCAAAATCTATGATATTTTCTCAAATAACACATACAGGTTGCATGGTGAGGAGGTTTTTAACAGCCCAGTAAATGGGCATTTTCTGAAGAAATGTTTGTTTGAGCCTTAGACGGCTCCTTTGTTTGTAAATATTGTCCTTTTGGTTCTTTGTTTATTTTTATTTTTCGGCTTAGTAAATGACTCCATAGCCCAATAGCAAGGCACTGAAGCTGCAAATGAGTTCTTAGATCATCAAGGGGATGACTCTATCCCCCATGGAGCCTAATGTTAACATTAATTCTTGTTAAGAGGGGTGGGTTGTTTTCTCCCCTTTGAGCCCGTAGCCTGAGCTGCGAAGAAGTAGGCCTAAAAGTCCAGCAAAAGGCATTTTGTCCAAGGATGCAGCCGTGAGCACACCATGCATTGCATAAAATCTCAAGTTCAGGCTTAAAATGTTAGCAAACGCACGACCCAATGTTCGACAGTGAGGATCGATCGATGGAGAAGATTGTCGGTCAGAGGATATTTGCGGCCGACGGAATTATGCCATGTTTAGCACAAGATTTAGGCCTGCAATTTCGCCGAAGAAGTTCAGGGTTGTCTGATCAAGGAGGGACATGTGGCACATGATTGGGCTCTATCGCCACTTCACCTATTGTGACTTTGAAGAGCAAGGATCAGCTCCCTCCCATCCACGAAATGCGAAGTGCCGAAGGCGTTTAGGATTCGGGCCCACAGTATCACCGAATAAGTTCTGGGCCATCCAATCAAAGAGGGACACGTGGCAGGCGATTAGGCTCTATCGCCTCTTCCCCTATCATGACTTTGAAGAGCAGGAATCAACCTCCTCCCAACCGTGAAACATGAAGTGCCGAAGGCGTCCAGGATTTGAGCCCACAGTATTGCCAAATAAGTTTTGGGTCGTCCGATCAAGGAGGAACACGTGGCACACGATTGGGCTCTATCGCCACTTCGCCTATCATGACTTTGAAGAGCAAGGATCAGCTCCCTCTTAGCCGCGAAATGCAAAGTGCCAAAGGCGTACAAGATTCAGGCCCATAGTATCGTCGAATAAGTTCTAGGCTGTATGATCAAAGAGGGACACATGGCATGCGATTAGGCTCTATCGCCTCTTCGCCTATCGTGACTTTGAAGAGTAGGAATCAGCCTCCTCCCAGCCACGAAACGTGAAGTGCCGAGGGCGCCTTCAGGTGTGGGCACACAGTCATAGCATTGGATCGTATGGCAAAGGGACAAAGCAGATGAAGGGTCATGGAGCCAATGCGTTCAAGGAAAAATGATCGTGGTTGTCAGTTTTAGAGCCGATCCAACCATTGATCCTGGAGGGCCGTTTCACGAGATTGGGCACCAGGAAATTTGAAGGCAGGGGAAGTAGAAATCCCTGAAAGAAGAAATGTCGAAGCACCCTTGAGAGAGGCGTCAGGTCATGGCCCTGGGTTACATTGATGGCGGTGCCAGAAGAAAGGTATGCTAGCCTACGAGCCTTAGGGAGTAGGCATGTGGTCTTCTCCTGAGCATGTCATCTCGATCACTCCCTGGGGAAGCAATTAATGAAAATCAAGTAGGTAGGTGAAACCTCAGCTCGAGCCATAAACGAAAGGTATGGGAGGCCTGGAGCAATCAGATCGTGGTACCCTTGTGGGAGGGTCTCCCCTGCAAGAGCCTTGCTAAGTTAAGGTGGAGTCTGATGAAGGTTTTCCGTCTAGGTTTGACTGAAGAGACTCCAAGCCTTGGAGGTTCGAGCACGCCTCTGTTGGGAAAAATTTTCTGAGTATATATACTCAGTTTTTCTATTTTTGTAATCATCAATGGTAGAGAAAATCTCCCGATTATAAAGTTTTAATAGATGCTCTAGTTCTCAGGTTATGTATTTGTATGTGAGATTTCTTGTTTTATAACATACATCTTTCTTATCCCATCTAGTTTCATCCCATACTAAGAGAGTTCATGATCGACCGATTCATGTGAATTACTGTGACTGTGTTAAGATAAAGGATTTATTGTAACACCGTTATATTCTCCAGTGTTGCCTACATTTGAGCGTAAGAAGTTCTTACGTTCAAGTTTTTCTTCTACAGGTTGTCAGAAGCTCGATGCCAATAGCAGCCCTCAACTTTTCCTCACATAAGTCTTCCTCCTATTCACCCTTACTACAACTCATTGTCTGAAGTTTAACTAAGAACTCACCTACTTGTGTATGTCCAGCCTAGTTTCAGAGTTAGAACGATATTGTTCTGAGTTTTCTTCCACTTGATCACCCTCTATAAAATAATCGTGACACAATCTGATGGGCATCGGGCTCTGCTCCTGCTGCAATCTAGGAGTGACTTCCAACGCTAACAACAACATGATCCATGATCTTTTCATCATGACTTATAAAGAATTGCATTAAATGAGCATAAATTAAAGTGCACAATTAAAGACGGGAAAACTCAAAAATGAAGAGACATAAGCATAAGATCTGAACACAAAAACTTTATAACAGAGTTCGTCCCTAGTGGACTACGTCTCCAGGTCCTACTCTCAAACTTTATTTTCATTAACTCAACAAAATAATTTAGAAAAATACATAAGTATACTTCATTCTAAAATCAAGCTGCACAAATAATGCTCAGATCATAAAACATACAACACCACTAAATTCGTGGCGTTGAATTACCCAAAAATGATTGTCTCCATGCCTCGATTCGACTCTGGCACTCCCAGGCCTAAGAAGAGTTCTGTCTTAGTTTTCGTGCCCTC
>ML782506.1:204380-227991 GCA_009831015.1 Picea engelmannii
ATGCTCAGATCATAAAACATACAACACCACTAAATTCGTGGCGTTGAATTACCCAAAAATGATTGTCTCCATGCCTCGATTCGACTCTGGCACTCCCAGGCCTAAGAAGAGTTCTGTCTTAGTTTTCGTGCCCTCTGCAAACTGCAACAATGACAGTCCTTGCCTCGTAAACCATGCTCATAGTCGTACGGTTCGCCCCTCCCCCCTTGGCTAGGAGGAAACTTGGCTTAAATAGTAATTGGGCAGACAAACTTACCAACGGGTCCGTTAGGTGAGTTGGTTGTTGGTGCTAAAGTTAAAGCGTTATATGTGGGGGAGGTCCTGGGGTCAAACCTGCGGGCCTCCCTTTTGGGTCGTTGGTTATAACCTCTGCTATATTTGGTTTGCAGGATTCTAGACATGGCAGTTATGCCAGATATGGCGGGACCTCCCCAGATTTGGCAGGGTCCTGTTTTATATATATTTTTTGGTTTTTCGGTCACGGGCCCTCCTTGGGAATTTTGGGGGTGCCACTTGGCACCCTCTGATTGGCCCTCCTGGATACTAATGTCACCTCCATGTCAACTCCGTATAGGAAACATGGAACTTTATGAGTGGTGCCACGTGGCACTTTTCTACTGGTCCAAATGGAGCCCCGAAAAACCTATTGGTGGGTGAAACATGGTAGCCTCTAGTGCTGCCACGTGGCATGCTGATGTCAACAGTCATCATCCTACCATGTCAACTGTTGATGTCAGTGGTACGAATGATGATGTGGCTCATGTTAACTTGCCCCGTTTGACCACAACTTTGACCGCAAATATCTTTCAATCCGTAACTCTGTTTGATGAGCCATTTGCGTCGTTATAAAGATTGTGGCACACACTTCACGATCATGCCATTTTTACTAAGTTTTGGGAACTTTGAATTTTTTCCCTTGCTCTGTCTACTGGAGCCATTCTGAGTGTTCTGAGTTGTCTCTATGAGTTATAAGTTGTTCTTAGCCTTATCTGGATCCTTTTTGGATCATTTGTTTACATGCCTTTCCAATTGAAGACAATAAGGGTCACTAAAAGGAAATACGTATCCCACAAATGCTCTACCTTGGACATCAACATTAATTAATTAGTTATTTATATTATGGGTCCCTCACTTTTTTTAGAGAGGCATTTTGTTGCTCTCGTGATCCCAAGGTGAGATTTTATTGCATTATGTTTTTGCTAGGGCACTTCCGAGCCTAGTGGCCCCTTCTTCCCATGAAATGAGGTACATGCCTTTCTTGGGTCAATAAGCCTGAAAACCTAAAAGATGGGGAAATGAAGGGGAAGAAGTGATGGGAGGTGGAAAGTATGAGTGGGAATGATATGATGACCCTTCACAGAGATCCCCTAGTAGAAACTCTTTCCCTAAGGGTGTCCACTTACTAGGAAAGCATGACACTCACCAAGGTGAAATAGGACAACAAACATAATTTCCAAGCACATGTTTTCAAAATCAAGAAAGGATCCTTTGCAACATGTTCAAATGCTTCAAATATTAAAATGACACTTACCACGATATCATATTTGTTATCTCATGAAGCAAGACCTATTTTCCTCTGTGGGCCAAGCTGGGTGTGTTGGATGCTACTGCCATCGATCTGATGGTGATGTGTGGTCTGATAGGGGCCTTTGCTTGCTCATTTTCCTTTCAGTACTTCATGTTTTCAACCTGAGGGCCTTAAGACATCATCTCCTTATTTATCCCTAGAAAGGGGGGATAACATGCCCATGTCTATGAACAATGCATCGTGAAAATTAAACACATTGGTTAAAATCATTCGGTGCATGAACTAAAATAGAGAGTCGATGCATTTAATATAACCCAGCGTACTGCGTGGTTTAACACCAACCCTTAACTCGTGCGCTATATATCACAATGCACCGCTATAGATGTCAGTGGTAGACTAACAATGACACGTCAATGTATTATATATAACATATTCCTATTCAGTGCCTAATGTCTTATAAGGAGAACCAAATGCAGTGCATATGTATTTGTTAAGAGCACTGTTTACTTCACTTTTTTTTCGCAAACAAAAACTATTTTCAATTTTCAATAAATACAAATTAGTTATATATGTTTGTGTTTTATATTTTAAATTCATTTTATCTATATATATGTGCCTAAAAAGGTTTTTTTTGAATCAGATATGTCGACAACGCCGAGAGTAACAACAATATTCGGAAGAAAAACAATTTAATTCACAATCTACATATGCAAACCTCCATAGTTAAATTTTGTGGAGGTTTTGCTTTGTAGAGGAAAAAACATAGGTCACTCTTTGGTGCCTATGATAATTTAGTGCATGGAATTGATCCTCTTCCACTTCCTCAGTGCTTTTCCTTGCATCTCCTCCTCCATAGGCTGCTTGACTTTCTCTAAGATACCGTCCTCTTCATTCTTGTAGCCATAATATGAACTAGTGTCAATTCACTTGTAGATCACATACCTACACCTCTTCTTCTTTGCCTCGAGGGAGCTTATCGAATAACTCTTTGAGGATGGGGAGTAATTTTGTAGCCCCGAAGTATCTGTAACAGGGTCCCTTTTCTGTGGCATCGAGCACATTAACTTCATTTCCTACCAAGTCTTTCATCTTGGTCCTTACTTTGGCATAATTAGGATTTCCAAGCTCTATAATCAGAGATTCCCAATGCCCCTTTTCTCCATTTAGAAAGAAAGGAACTTGGTGGATGTCTTAATTATAACACCGTGTTAGCCTCAAGATTGACCTAAGCTCCATTTTGTATATTTAATAGAAGTTAAGAAGCTCATTTGGAAAAACAACCAATGATCCATAAGATTTGTCAGCATGTCTTATCGCTAAATATTAAGCATTTCCCTGGCCTCGGCCTGCTCCTCCATGAGATCCTCACCCCTATACTTACCAAGAATTTCATCATGTTTCTTCTTATCCACAACCATGCACTTGATCGTTTTCTCCTCCATAAGGGGAACATGGGAAACAAACTCTCGCTCTCTCTGCGGTCAGTTTCCCTTGTCCTGCTCTCTCATTTCTTCTACCACATCATCATCTTCCTTGAATATGAGAAAATTAATGGAAATTACATCCTCACTCTTGATTTTCAACCTAGTCTACCTCTAGATAGACTTGATCCTCTGCCACTCCCTTAGCGCTCTGGCCCGCATCTTGTCCTCCACGGGCCACTCAACTTTCTATAAGATATAGTTCTTGTCATCACTATCGCCATATTAACCGACGTCAATTCATTTGTAGATTACATACATATGCCTCCTCTTCTTCACCTTGCAAGGTTTATCGAATAACTCTTTGACGTTGAGAAATAATTTCCCAGCTGCACTTGTACAATTGGTTGTCGGAAGATTGTAACATGCCATCTTCCAAAAATCAATAATACAAGTGCGACTGAGAAATTCCTCCCTGACATCAAAGAGCAATTCGATAAGCCCCCTTAGATGAAGAACAAGAGGTCTGGGTATGTGATTTACAAGCAAATTGAAGTCAATTATTATAGCGACAATGATGACGAGAAAAATATTATGGAGAAAGTTGAGCGGCCCAGAGAGGAGGAGATGCATACCAAAGCGCTGAGGGAGTGGTAAAGAATTAAGTCTATCTAGAGGGAGGCCAGGTTGAATATCAAGAGTGGCGAGGTCATTTCCATTAAGCTGGTCCTATTCGTGGAAGATGAGGAAGCAATGACAAAAATGGGAGATAAAGACAAGAGAAACCAACAACAGAGAGAGCGAGAGTTTGTTTCCCATGTGTCTTTTCGGTATGATAAAGTGATTGAACACATGGTTGCGGAGAAGAAGAAACACGATGAACTTCTTAGTAAGTACATGGGTGAGGATATCATGAAGGAGTAGGCCAAGGCCAAGTAAATGCTTAGTATTTAGCGAAAAGACATGCCGACAAAGCTTATGAATCATCGATTGTTTTTCCAAATGAGCTTCTTAACTTCTATTAAATATACAATATGGAGCTTAGGTCAATATTGAGGCTAACATTGTTTTACAATTAAGACATCCACCGGGGTCCTTTCTTGCTGGATAGGGAAAACGAGCACTTGAAAGCTCCGACAGTAGAGCCTGGTAGTCCTAATTATGCCAAATTAGGGGCCAAGATGATGGGCTTGGAAGGGAATGAAGTTGATGTGCCCGATGCCACAGGAAAGGGCCTCGGTTACAGATACTTCGGGGCTATGAAATTCCTCCCCATCCCCAAAGATATATTTGATAAGCTCCCTCGAGGTGAAGAAGATGAGGTGTAGGTATGTGATCTATAAGTGAAATGTCATAAGTTCATATTATGGCTACAAGAATGACATGGATGGTATCTTGGAGAAATTCAAGTGGTCGACGAAGGAGGATATGCAAGGCAGAGCATTAAGGACGTGGCAAAGGATCGAGTCCATGCGCTAAATTATGAGTGGCACCAAAGAGTGACCTATGTTTTTGCCTCCGCAAAACAAAACCTTTGCAAAAATTTAATTGTGGAGGTTTGCATATGTACTTGGTCAATTCAATTGTTTCTCGATGCATTTTTACATAACAACCGCTCTGGTGTAATTCCAATCACACTGTTGCGCTATAAACAATATAGCACACATGTATATTGTGTTTTTTCAAATCATGTTGTTGTTGTTTGATTTATAAAATGTATAATAAGTACGCTAATGATTTCTTTGTTTTTAAATTAAATTTAACATGTATCACTCATTAGAATTTAGAGTTGTCATATAATGTTTAACTTTAATTTTATGAAATTGTTTACTTTGGATTGTAATTGCGAAAACTTAAACTATTAATCCCATATAATGTTAAATTAATCTTCAAGGTGAATTGTTTAATTTCCAAAAAGATACAATATGTTGATTAAACATGTTTAAAAGAAAAAATTCTTTTATGAAATGTTATTTTTTCATTTATTTTATTGACAACATTATAATAATTGTTCTTAATTACATTTATAATTGTTATATTTATGAGTAGTGATGGTACAAATATCTTTCATATTGGGATGTTTTGTTTTTTTCAGTTGTTATATTGGGATGACTTATGCCAAGTGTCATATTAGACTATAAAATGCACCTCACTTTATATTAATAATATAAACAAATTAATAAAGGTGTTAATAGAATCAATATATATTTTTTAGTTTGTAGGTGAAAATGTCAATTTTTTTAAAATTACCATGTTAAAAGTTTATTGCAAAAACAAATAATTTTTTTTTAAATTATGATACATGTTACATGAAAAATATTAAAATAATATGAAACAATAACATTTTAATAATTTTTTTTTATATATATTTTGAATTAATAAAAATATATTTATAAATGCATGCAATTCATCAAATAATAACATTTATATAAAAATGAATATTTTGAATCCATAGAAATAGATCTACATATGCATGCAATTTCATCAAAGATGATTTTGTGTAAACAATTTAAAAATGTTTGTAAAAATGAAACACAATAACAAATGATTTGAAAATGATGAATTTAATTAATTGGTTTATCCAGTCCCAACCACCACCATGTTTTTTAACACAAAATAAAATTTGACATAAAATCATTATATAACATGGACATATGATACTTTCTTTCCCCAAAAAATTGATTTTACATAATATGAATCCACCCTACGACATTAGTGTTCTATGTAAATTCTACGATTACTAATATTCATTCTCATATTTTTTGTAATCATGTAATCAAAATCATTTTATTAATACATATGTTTTATTAAATAACTAATATACAACTATCATCTGTCCTCCAGAATTAATCCTAAGAGATCCTTAAATAAGTGATGCTTTCCATATTCCCTTTGTGAGCCTATTTGATATTATAGGGCCCTTTGCATCACGAATAATCCATAAAGCACCAAATTTAAGGGCAACGACATTATTTTTCACATGTGGGCCATGTTAGGCCCTAACACAATCCCTAGTATGCAAAGCTTATAATGAATAGGGTTTATTATTAATATATAAAAATATAAAAAATATTAAGCAAACTCAATAAATAAAATAAACAAAAGTCCATGTGTAGAAGTTATAGAGAGCTTAGTCCCCATCTTTGATGTAATGGTTGTAACATGCAACCAACCATTTTATAAAACTAATGTCGACTTAAACAATGCAATTACATTAGTTCCATTGAAAATCCAAAAATACAATTACTCAATCATTTTTTCTTATGTCCTAATGGGACGTCTAAAGGTAGACCCAACACAAGGCGTTTTTGATGAGCCGTTGGTGGTCTACGAAAGTTATAGTTTATTGACAACTCGTCACTAGGAGACAAACTACATATTGCATTCACAACAACAAATTTGGATGCCTTCCTTTTCATAAAGAACTCTGTCATTTGAGTGTTCTTCAAAGGAACAATTTTGATCCGGATTTAATGAGCAGAACAAAATGAATACATATCTATATTATTATCACAAAGATACCATGAAAAATAATTGATCCAGGTGGATATCAGTGGCCACCCACCTTTTTCGACTGGCTCAAAACAGTTTTATGGAAATTTTGGCAATTTACTATTTTTAGCAGTTTTTAACTTCCGGGGCCATTTTGAGGGACCAAATGAAGGTTTTTAGAGATCAAGGTTATAAATGATAATTAAAGGCATGATTGATCCCCCAAATGAATCTCCTCGATGATACCTTTCCAACGAGCTATCATACCCCTAAAACGGAGATCGTATGCAAAAGTTACGACCTCGGGAAGTTGATGCACCAACTTACCCAAACGAGGCCCACATGACTTTTGGTGCTTCATCTCCTAGGGTTAGGTTTTTGGATGTTTATGGTTTTTGAAACTCTTGTTTATTTAAAAAATTCCTTGATATCCTCATTGTAATCATCTTCTTGCGAATGCGAGTAGCCATCACATCTGTTCTCAGAGATAAGCTGCCACCATTCTAGCGAGTCTTTCACTCTGTATTTTTACAACCTCTGTACATTTATTTCATTGATAGAAATCATGTATTACTATATATCTGTGTTTATGGTTGCATCTATGATACATTCCTGTTATGTTATTGAATATCTGCGATATCTTTGTGCATTTCTTTATTATATCTCCGCTCTCATTTCATGTCGAAAATAAATCCGGATCAGTGGTATCAGAGCAGGTTGTTCTTGATCATTTTTTTTAGTGCATGTCCTTGATGAGGTATGAGTATAGAAATTTGGGTCTCGAGCTTGTCTCTCTTGAGGAAAATCGCTCTCGCACACCCAAGAAACCCTCAATGGCAGAAGAAAAGAAAAATGACGGAGCAGACGATCCTATTAGTCTGTTACTTGAGCAAGCTCTCACGCGACAGAGGGACGAAATGATGGAGAATTTTTCCCACATCCTTCAATGCCTGCCGATAGAAACATACACATCTTCATCAAGCAACCACTTTGGAGGCACCTCGCCTTTCAAGGTACAAGTTAATTTTGATATTCCTGTATTTGAAGGACAGATAGATGCAGAAGCCCTAGACAAATGGTTAAATCTGCTAGAAGGTTATTTCTCTGTTCACAAAATTTTTGACAAAGAAAAGATCACCTTCGCACTCCTTAAAGTTCTCCCCCATGTCAATCATTGGTGGGAAACTTATTGGGAGAAGAGTTCCACAGAGGAGTCTGAAATATATGGGGCCGATCCCACTTGCGATTTTTTTGTGGATGCGGTAAATGAACAATATTACCTTGTTGGAAACTATGAGGACTTGTACATGAGATGGACCACACTGTAGCAAGAGAGGGGCCAAGCAGTTCCGGAGTTCACCAATACCTTCCATACCTTGCGCACCAAGCTGGGTATCAAAGACTCCGAGCGACATTTGGTTCTGAAATACCGTGGGGCTCGACACAGATACATCCAGACTGAAATGGATTTTCTAGACATCTCATCACTCAGTGCTACTTATCGATATGCTGTTAAAATCGAGTAGAAATTTAAGCACCAGAACAAACGGGATTTCAAATTTGTAATTTTGCAACAACCAAAGTATGAAAAAGACAGCCCTAACAAACAGTCTCCCGAAAACCAATGCAAGACACAGGAAAAGAAGGGTCATGGGAAGACAAAGAAGGACACCGAAAAATGGTGCGATTTACACAAAATCCCCTGGAACAACACCGATGAATGTCACTCAAAACAATCATTGATGGCCGAGATCAAAGACAAGGAGTTGAACCCTAATTCATAATCTGATTCTGAAAATACTAGTAAAGGATAGATCGTTGACGCAGACCCTACTGCTATTGTCGCGACCATAACAATTCAACCAGAAGAACCAACACATCCTGAAGAGAGGGAGCACCTTTTTCATTCACAGATGTGGGTGAAGGGGACACCGCTGCATTTTATTGTTGATAGCGGAAGCCAGAAGAACCTCATCTCAACAGAGGTTGTCAAACAGTTTGGATTGTCGACAACACCACACCCACAATCATACAACATCGGGTGGCTTCGCCAAGGATGAGATCTCCGTGTCAGCCACTAGTGTCGATTATCATATGGCATCCAATCCTTCAAGGATGAGGTATTATGTGATGTTGCCCCATTGGATGTCTGTGATGTGCTCTTGGGCCAACCATATATGTGGAGACGACATGCTATTTATGAGTCTCGACCCCATAGTGTCATTGTTACTTTGGGGGGTCATCTCTATAGAATAACAGAGGTAGTTCCGACTACTGTTCCACCTAAAAAGTGCCGCAAGGTAGTATCTCATGCTGCAAAATTTAGCTTCTTCACAATCTGTTCAAAAGGAGAACAGAAGGACACTGCAACCACTACAACCTCACCCCAAGCACCTTCTATCCAACAGAAGCAGGTCAGCAAGGCTACAGAAAAGCATAAATATTCCTTTTTCACACCATCCTCTCATGTATCTCAACTTGTTGAACAACCTCAGCCTCAACAGGTTCGTGACAGACTTCCACAAATTGAGCAACGCGACGTCTCCAGCAAGGCAAGCAACTCACCAAGATGCAGATTCAACAAACACTTTTCCCTCTCCCTCGGGAACTCAACGCAATGGAGACCATTTCTTCCTAAGGGGGGAGGATTGATCCAGGTGGATATCGGTGGCCACCCACCTTTTTCGACTGGCTCAAAACAGTTTTCTGGAAATTTTGGCAATTTACTATTTTTAGCAGTTTTTAACTTTCGGGGCCATTTTGAGGGCCCAAATGAAGGTTTTTTGAGATCGAGGTTCTAAATTATAGTTGAAGGCATGATTGAGCCCCCAAAATGAATCTCCTCGACGATACCTTTCCAACGAGCTATCATACCCTTAAAACGGAGATCATATGCAAAAGTTACGACCCTAGGAAGTTGATGCACCAACTTACCCAAACGGGACCCACATGACTTTTGGCGCTTCATCTCCTAGGGTTAAGATTTTGGATGTTTAGGGTTTTTGAAACTCCTTTTTATTGTAAAAAGGCCTTGAGAGCCTCATTGTAATCATATTCTTGCGAATGTGAGTAGCCGTCACATCTCTTCTCAGAGATAAGCTGCCACCATTCTAGCGAGTCTTTCACTCTGTATTTTTACAGTCTTTGTACATTTATTTCATTAATAGAAATCGTGTATTACTGTATATCTGTGTTTATGGTTGCATCTTTGATACATTCCTGTTATATGATTGCATATCTGCGATATCTCTGTGCATTTCTTTATTATATCTCCGCTTTCATTTCTTGCCGAAAATAAATCCAGATCAATAATAGAGATAGCATAAAACTTGGCTTCTATTAAATGCTGAAACTGTAAAATGCAGACTGAAACAAGCTTTCTAGAATGGTGGCAAATTATCTCCGAGAAGAGACGTGACGATTGTGCTCATGCACAAGAAACATGAGTACAATGAGGCTCCAAAATTATTTTTACATCAAACATGAATGCCAAAACCCTAGACATCCAAAAACCTAACCATAGGAGTTGAAGCGCCAAAAGTCATGTGGGCCCTGTTAGGGTAAGTTAGTACATCAACTTCCCGGGGTCATAACTTTTGCATACAATCTTCGTTTGAGGCATTCGATACCTCGTCTAAAAGGTCTATCCAAGAAGTACAAATTCCACTAGGGGTAAAGGTAGGGTATCTACAACCCTTGACCCCCCAAAAGTCCAAAAAAACATCGTTTAGGGCCTCAAAACGGCCCCGAAAGTTTGGGACTCGAAAATCTAGAAAAAAAAAACTGCCAAGATAAAAATTGTAACTGCCAAGATGAAAGATGTATGTGAGCCATATGGAAGAGGTGTATGGCCATCGATATCCACCTGGATCAAATTTTCACTAAATAATGAGGCCATGCAACTATTTATGAACCCTGCAATGTTCCCATGAGTTCGTGGATGACCGTCGATATATAACAGGTTTTTTCTGTTAATGTTTCCAAAATCATAACCATTCATGCACATACTATACATGGAAATGCTATGTTTGTATTTGAAAATATTCAAGTAATTAGACTGACTATAAAGAGGACCACAAATAAGTGGCACTGATTGTTTGGGAGGAACAAATACATGTGAAAGGATAAACAACCCAAGATTTGAAACATCTATTTTAGACTTGGTAATCATATAACTATTACCGCAAAAAGAGAATTCAGTTCCAACATCTGCACATGCATGGGCGATGACCAAGCGTCATACAAAGCTCGGGTGTAATTGGTTTGGTAATTACTTTGTAGATAGATAGGAAGAGGGAAGTCATCACTACCTTCCAACAATTGAACAAACATTGGTGTGTACATACATTTTTTCTCTTAGCTCATACAACTTTTTTGATCTCCTAGTAGTGATGTTTTGGCAATATTGATATCATACTTTGAATCACTATAAGAAATCCTCTATTGACTCAACTGAAGGAGATGGGTTGGACAATTTAGGAGGAAACTTAGTTGATACGACTTCCAAATTCTCAAAAAAGAAGCACATGGAAGAATTCCTACATGTCTTTTCTATATCACCTATTGGATTATTGACTGCAGTGGGAAGTATTAGACCATCAACTTTGGGTAGTCGATCATTAATATAATGAGACAATACGAGACATCAAGGTTTCTTCTTCAACCACTGGCATGTCATAAAATAGATCCAGTTCACGGTGTAATACCATTGACCCATGCTGCAGGTTACTAGAAGATGACATGTTACAATTGGTAGGGTAAAGCAACTGTCCACTTTCATCAAACATTTGTCTACGATATCTTTTTCTTGATAAGATCTTACAACATTTTTGGACTGGTGGAATATCTTTCTCATTCGATCTCGATCCCAATTAATGATCCTACAAAATTCAATGAACAATTATTCAAATGCACATTCATAAATGACATAAATTCAATCAAATAAATGAATTATGAATAAAATCTAGACTTACTTCAACCAATGTGGGAGAAGTTGAAAACATTGCAACGATATGGAATCTAAAGTATTGGCCATTTGATATTATAACCTTCTTTTCCATGCATTTGAGCCAAAACCATTGTCAATACGTGCATGAATCCAATATTGAAATTTATCGATGTGTGTGTGTGTGTGTGTGTAGAATGTAGCAGTGCCACAAACTATGCAACACACCAAACTGTCACATCTGCTACAGCCTCCGCAAACCAAAACATTCGTAAATTTTAATAGTGGAGGTTTGCATTTCTATTTTGTCAATAAAATTGGTATCAATTTGTTTTTTATTATATATGCACCAGGGCGCACTATTCGGTGAGGGACACCGATTTGATGACAAACTTAATTTTAAAAATATATAGTTTAATAAACGTTTTTACATACTAATTGAAAAAACACAAAGAAGAGAGAGAGGGAATTTCATTTTTCAAAACTTATTTGTTTATAAACGAAAACACTATTCATTAGTTCATTTTTTGGCAGAATTTAGAGGGAAGATTTGTGGAAGAGAGATTTACCACAAAAGACTTTCGAGTGGCTCGATTTTTTTGAAGAGCTAAAATTGGAAGGGATCTGTATAGAACATACAAATTTGCAGGTAAGAAATTTCAGGTATATGATTTTATTCTACTGATCATTTTAATCTTTCCCTATTTGATTCAAACTATTTTCAAATCATGTTAAACAAAAAAAAGGGTTTCATAGTTACCTTTGATATTGACAACCGTAACTTTTTTATTGTTTTTTCTTGTTCCCCTCTTTTTTTAAGCAATATATTTTTATAGGGTTTATTTTTATAAGTAATAGATTTTTATAAGGTTTATTTTTATAAGCAATATGTTTTTTTAGGGTTTATTTTTTTAAGCAATAGATTTTTATAGGGTTTATTTAGTTGCATATGGGGTGTTTGGTATCCGTTGCAATGGTACCACTCATTGCATCAGATCTCAAACCCTGTCAACTTTGTCATTGTTAACGATTTTTTTTTTTTTTTTTTGCGATATGCAATGCACACAACACAAAAAAGACGCCCCGATGCTCCATTTACAGGAAAATAACCTCGATGGTAACTGTATAGACAAGCGCACTCGGGCGCATATATCTGTGTAAAGCACCAAGTGGTAAAAAAAAATATTATTCGTTTTGTATCATATGCATACGAGTTAGCGGTGCACAATGACACCTAGTGCATACTGGTGCGAGTATATTCTTGACACCCTGATGCGTTTTGTTTAATGAAGTGCACCGAAATAATAGATTTAATACAAATGTCATAATTTATATTTATGATGATTCTTGTTTTTATTTTTATTTTTATACAACATGGATGATAGAAGTTCAAATAAAACATCTTATTGCAGCAAGCGTGATGGTAGCTCATCCAAAGAAGAGAGGCAGGCAAATGCTTTAAGTTTTATTAAAAATTTAATATATAATTTGAAATATTTGTAAATTTAAATCAATGATGTGTATTGGTTAATGCGTGTCATGCAGATCAAAATTTTGAAGAAACTAGATAAACTTGTTCACAATTTGAGTGCAAAAGAGTGTAAAAGTTTATGGAAATGTTTCAAAGAGAGGAAACAAATAGATCAAAATGTAATCAACATTAAGTTTTTCTTTGACTTTTACTAAAAATGAATTTCTTAACATTAATTGCTAACAAGTTTTAAACACTCATGCCTATTTTATTTATTAAAAAAGTGGTTTTTGATAATCCTTATTTTCACTTTTCAAAATAATCTTTATCATTTTTTTTTTTTTAAATCTTTAATTTCAGTTTTCAAAATAATCTTTATCCATTTTTTTTTTAAGATAAGGAGAAAATAATATTTTGGCAATTTCTTTAATTATTATTTAATTGTATAAAAACAAAGAAAAGAAAATAAAAATATGGAATAAAAGATGTGATGAGATTAAAGTATGGAATTTAAATATTATTTAAAAAGATTTAAAATTTTGTAGTAGTTTAAACATTCTAAGTTTTGGTATTTTTCTATAAAAGGTTTTTCAACATTTTGAATCCATTTTTGCATAAAAATAGATTTTATAAAAGGTTTTTCAACATTTTGAATCCATTTTTCATCAAAAATGGATTTTAATTAGACCCACTATATACATGTAGGTACAATGTGGTCAAACGTTCACTATATAAACCTTTACTCAAGCCAAATTAAAATTTAAATATAACAATTTACTGAATTATCTTTATATTATATTTAAATGAATAGAATATACCATATGTAGGAATGGTAGTAATATTGTCTTCTGAATTTGCACAGAATGTAATACTTTCATAAAATACGTAAGACAAGTCACTCGTGGCTTGATGAATGCTGAAATAATTGAGCCCTGTGCATTAAATAATCGTAGAATATCTCATCTAATAAATAATAGTAAATAATAGTTAGAGTAAAAATCGTGGTTGGTAAACTTGGGCTCTTTAGAAAATGAAACGTTAATCACTAGAGGTGGCAATCATCTAGCCATCATAGTAAGTTTTAAATATGATTAAGTAAAAGTAAAAAAATAAACATGTAAACGGATGTCTTTATAATAGTGAGAAAGTTAGTGATTGAAATCACAACCATTGATTTATTGGGACGATTAAGAATATTCCAACAATATTTAATCTTGTCCATACAACACTGATTAAGTACTAAAAACATATTAAATGTACCCATTTTCAATAGGTGTAAGCCTTTCAACATAATAATACCATACCAAAAAATGTAGATTGACCATTATTAAATAACAAATATATACAAAACATTTCAATATAACAAGATATTTTTTAATAAAATATTATATAATATTGTATGTATCATAATTTAGTAAGTATGATATTAAAATGAGTGAAATTATATATATATATAAAATGCGATTTTAACTTGAAATTTCATATCATTTTTTTATATTACCACACTTGCTAATTGAGCTATTCTTTCAAAAGTGAAATTAATAATATTAATAAATATATTATTATTATTAATTTAAAAAACTATATTTTAATATTAATTTTTAAATTAAAAAAATAATATTTTATAAATCATATTAAATATTTTGATAATAGAAACCACATAAATTAGGTATTTCTAACTCTAAATGTACCACAAGATTTCTCAAAGTTAAATGATTTGTTTGTATGATATTTTGTGCCACTTCCACTTTGAAAAACACTAATCAATAAGATGAGTCATCCTACAAAAATCTAGATGGTCCAATTTTAAAAGGTAAAATCCTCAAAATGACACATTTTACTTCATATTTAGTGGGGCCCATTTTATATCATATAAAATTTACATGTGTTAATGATGGAATGTCACACAACTGGGGACCAAAAACACAAGAGATGATTGATTACATTGAGATGCTCCAAAAATGGGACCTTGCAAATTACTAGGGATTTGATCATGATCATTTGATTTGTATGGTGCCTCGAACAAAGGAATGGAATCTTACCTTTGGGGAAAGAGGGGGACAAATTGAGATGGGAACAAATTAAGATGGGTTAGTTCATGATTAGTTGATAAGATATGCAAGAAGAGAAGGATTTGATTTGATTAAAAATATTGGATATTAAGGAAAAATAGATTAATATTTTATTAAAGTAAGTTAATTTTGTAATAAAATGATTGTTGTTTATAAATTTAATAAATAAAGCTTTATTATGATTATATTTTTATTATGTGCAAAATTATAGCCTATTAGTTACAACACCCAGAACAAGGTGGTAAAGAAAAAACTGTTTGTAAGAAATAAGTTGTCTGTTTAAGTTCCACATAAGTGCTTGTATTACAAACTGGTGAAAATGCTAGTAGATGTTGCTTGCAGAAATTCAAATGGTAAATAAAACCCTGTGTCCAAATTTCTTTGACCAAGTGGTTGTTTAATAAGTAAGTAAGAAATAGAATCAATCGTGCTGCTGATCCGATGCATCAATAAAGGGACGATGGTTTTATTATGATTATATTGATTTAAATTATTAAAAATTTAATTAGAATTTTGGATGAATTAAAACTTTAACTTTTTGTTTTTTTATGTCTCAATACTTTATAATATATATAAATATATATATAAAATGTGATAAAGTAAGATTTTTTAATCTAAGAAAAAAAAGGGTTTATATTTTAGTTGAATGTAATGTGTAATATGCACATGTTTGTCACATTAATATAATAAAATGGAAAAAATTGACTTTTTATGATTAAATGTTGAAAAAAAAAGAAATTGAAAACAATTTTCAAGGAATGTTTTATTAATATTATGAATGTTTTGGCTCCAAATCAATTGGTGATAGAGTGTATTGTTAAGACACTCATTGCAATATTACTAGTTCAAACCTCGCCTAGCTTGTGTGTCGTGTTTGGGGGGTGTGTGGTGCACCTGGAGGTTATAGTGGTAGAAGTCCGAATCTGCCCGTGTCATGCGAGTACGAGTCCACCTAGTTCTTGATTTCGGTAGTCACAAAAAAAAAACACTTTGAATGTTTGCATCCATTATCTAACTAAATGACATGATACTGCATTTAAATGTATATGTCAATTGTTAAAAATAAGAAAGGAAAATGAAACTTTTGATCATTGCTTCTAGAACACCCATCATTTAAATAAGAAGTGGAATACCATGTTGCATGTGTGTCAAATGTTAGAAAGAAGGAAAGGAAAATAAAATTCGAAGAAATGTTTACTCAATATGTTGAGTGCCACACATTAATTAAAAAACCAAGAGGTGTGATCCATGTTGCACTTAATGCATGTGTCAAATATTAAAAGGAAAGACAACGAGGAATGTTTTCTTAATACTTTAGTGCTAAGCATATAGGTTTATAGATTTCATTCTTGAGATAGTTAATTATGTGCGATCCCAAGTTTATATAATTTTTTTTGTTAAATATGTTACTCTTTTTACAAGGAATTGAACTTTGGTGGGGAGATTAGCATCATCTAGCATAACTAATGAGTCAAGCTCTCAAATTACTATTGAAAGGATATAATATCCTATTAACGTTTGCTTATGCTAATTTAATTGATTAAATATGTCTTAAGTTCTTTTGATGATGAAAGGAAACTAACTCCAACAAATATCCAACGAGTAACAAGGAATTGAATCTTGGTAGGAAAATATTGTCACCTTGGCTTAACTAATGAAACAAGCTTTCAAATGACTATTGAAAAGATAAAATATCTTATCAACATTTAAGTAAACCAAGTTAATTGATCAAACATATATTAATCCCTTTTGATGAAATAACATAGCCCAAAACATGATTTCAACACATTATTGTCGAAATCCCATGTAAAGAACAACAATGTAGAGAAGAATACATTAAATCCCCAAAAAGTTCTCCTTCTAAAAAACAAATACAAATCCATCTTAATTATAGTTTTTTTAAACATGTTTATAATTTTTTCTTTTTATAAATTTAAAATTAAAATAAGTTCTTACAATATCCATAAACTTGTACTAATTTAACAATTAATTTTCATTTAATTTTTAAATTACCAAAATTGTTGGAGTTGTATTATTCAACAAGCAAGTATATGATTTTCAAAATAGGGAAACACAGTTTCAAAATTTGCGCCTTAACATCTATGACACTATAATTATGACCAAAATATTGTACCTAATTGCCCCTGTAAGGGTATATTCTAACATAAACTCCTACTTAAAAACAAACTTTGAAATACATTAAAACACTGAAGAAATGAATAGGTCAAAATAGCTTGATTTTTATGCTAACTGGGTGTTGTTCTCTAGGTTCTACGTCCATATCTTCTAGTTGTTGTTGCATTGTTTCTCCTTCTTTGTTGCTTGAATATCCCATAGAGAGATGTGCCATAGAATAATTCATGTCTTGACAAATGATAAAGTCATTAACAATGTGCCCGAGCGTGGCATATTCCATCTTCAATTCAACAATTTCCTTCCTCTGGTGTTGCACTAACTCCATAAGCAGTGCTATTTCCCTATCCATGCTTGCATCCTGTGCCTGAATTTGCTTTGCAATATCTAAGATAACTGATTTGTTACTGGTAATATTGGCTTCCTGGGTCCAGAGTCCCGATGATTCATTTGATATCAGATGTCTCAAATATAGAGCAACGCCCTAGATGCCTATCATTGATGCCCATGAGCCATTTCCTTCTTCAACCGTACTCATAGAATCCTATTTAATAGGTTGTCAATTGCCTCTCAACCTAACTCAACACTGAAAATTACAATGAAGGGTGCACTCACCCCTTTCCAACTCCATCGCTTGACCCCCTAAAGGAAACCAACTGTAGTCAATGCTTTGTTTGCAGTCTGCAGGAACTCCTAATATAGTCCACTTCTGGAGGATGAATGTTGCAGAATAGAAGATGTCCAGATAACAATTTCCATCCCCAACTTCCAGTCCCATGAAGATCATGTTTGTTGAATTTCCCAGAGAGTGGAGAAGAGGTTCCAAGATCAAATTGCCCCAAATTCATCATTGTAGAGCTTTCCCGTGAATCACAATCTGCCTAATTTTGCAATGATACAGCTAAATTATTCCACTAACAAGAGGAATTATGACAATGTGTGTTTGAATCACTGCACCCATTGAAGTCTGTTTGTGTGATGTGCAGTCTGCACTCTCCCACATCGAATGAAAGTGTTGGCTTGTTGCATGCAATTTGACATACTTGTGGTTCAACACAGACTCTCCCACGTCAAATGAAAGTGTTGGCTTGTTGCATGCGGTTTGGCATACTTGTGGTTCAACACATATCTCATATCTTTTTAATAAATTTCATAATAAGTTAATAGGGCAAGTGGCTTAATGCCCCACAATTTTTGATTAACCATGCTTTTAACCACATTCTTAAGGAAATGAGAAGATCCCTCTTATCACAAAAGGTTCCTTGATCAAGTGTGCTTGCAATATTAGCTAATGTGTCTGCCTTCTTGTTTAATTAGCTAATGTGCTCGCCTCCTTGTTTAATGATCTTAGCCCAGGAAATGATCCGACCTTCTTGAAAGTATTTGTGATAAAGCACTATGGCTTTGCGGTATATCATTACATATAGATTTGATTATCAATTTAGAATCACATATGACAATTAATCTCCATTACCTTTAGTCAATAATCTTTAAACCTTAAATTAGGCAAGTACTTCAACTTGATTGTTAAAATAAAAACCTTTCCTAAACCCATGGATATGTATTTTCCTATTTTCTTTCTAGATCTAATATGATCCATCTAACTCATGCCACCCTCATGAGCCCATCTATTTTCCTAAATCAATTTTTATTAAATTAATATATCATTACACCACAACAATCAAACTCATGCCACCCTCATGAGCCAATCTATTTTCCTAAACCATTTTTTATTAAATTAATATATCATTACACCACAACCATTATTAGGGTGTGATAAAGACCATACTATTAATATTAAGAAACATTACATGACAACCAAACCAAAATGTTTTTTCTGGCAATTTTTCCTAGGGAGTGTCTTTTCATGCAATCTTTTCTGTTTTTTTCTGCAATTTTTTCTCCTGAGTATTTGTGGTGTGGTTTTGATTTTCTGAGCATTTGGGTTGGTTTAGAAGGGGACAAAACCTCTCGATTAAAATACCTTAAATTTTGATCATGCGAAACTCAACTACTCCTAAAAATCTGATCAGATTCAAACCCATTTTTTATTTATTTTTATTTTCTAAAAAAAATCTGTTTGCTACCTTAGTCCTTTTGATTGGAATCATTATTATCAGTGTGACGAAGACAATGCAAGGTCTACGAGGAAATATGTGTCAGTCCCAGTCCGGACCATCATTGGTGTCCTTTGGTAGTGGGTGAAGTGTGGCCGAGAAGCCATTGAATAGTTAGTTGTTTATGACTGGTTGATTGAGTTGAAGTAGCCGTTGAGTTGACGGGGGTGCATATGCAGGCCAGCTCTCACAGCACAAGGATCCCACTACAACCAAAAAGCAAAAGTGAATGCAGGCAGAGCTACTTACTTTTAGCTGTAGCCTGTGGGCCGGCCTTACAATGAATTCTCCAAGAAAGTTAAAGTCCAACGGGTGTCTGGACAGAAACCGAGCAAATGGTGTGAACACACAGACATACCAAACGAGCAAGTGGCCTGAAAACACAGATATACCAAACATTAATGGACGCCTTTTTCCATGTGCAAACCCGAACAAAAAATCATTTCGATAATCAGTCACCACTACACGAGGCACCGACAAGGGCTGTAACCCAACTTCCAAGTCAGTCAACAACGTTATTTTACTTGCATCTGTCCGCGCCCAAATTATTGAAAAATCCCATCAATATAAAAGTGTGAACTTCGGGGAAGGATCGATATCTTAAACTCGCTCTCGACCACCAGGAGGCCTTGTGCCTTAAAAGCGAGGCGAGAGAGAGTTTCAGCTTGTCTGCAATTGCAATTGGCTCTCTGATGCAGAAAGCTTTCGCTCTAAAGCGTGCTTTATGGTTTGTTTCATATAATAAGAGTGCTTTCTGGTTTGTTTCATATAATAAGAGGACTTGTATTCTGAGCTTTTGATTTGTGGGTTGTTAGATTAAGCAGCTTGCAGCAATGGAGGTGGACTACTCCACTGTAAATCACGTTGTAGCGAAAAGACTATGGAATATAGTAAAGATGGCCTTTCTCCTGTTGAGAAAAGGCAGCGTGTTGAAGAGAAAGATGATGGTGGATATCCATCTGATGATGAAAAGAGGAAAGGTACTGTTGGGGAATTTACTGCTAAATCATTCTCTTCACTCACTTGGCAGGAGCTCCATGACGGGTTTTGGGCTTCATGATTATGAGTTTTCCTGCAGTAATAGCCCTGCTCCTTTCTCCTTTCAGATGAGATCAAAGCATCACAGCTATTTCCCTTCTATGGCTCTTTTTTCTTGTATTCAACCGCGTGCACTTGACGAAGATCTAGACAACAAGTCAAACGCTGTTGTCATTTCTCAGTCTGAATACTTTACTAAGAGTAATATGGATCTATCAAACTTACCCGTTGTGGATGGGTCCAGGCCTCTCTCTCCCTTCTGTCGAAGCAAAGAAGAATTATATGCAGATCAAGCTGATCACCAAGTCGACAAACAAGCAGAAGAGTTCATCTCCAAATTCTACGACCAGATTAGGCTTCAAAGACAGGTTTCTCTTTTGCGGTATGATGAAATGCTTGCCAGGGGTGCTACTTGATATATATTTCATTCTCAGGCCATGCCCATCCGATCAGGAGGCATTTAACTGCCCCGGGTTTAATTTAGGATCAGATTAGCCCAAATATATGTCATTTTAAAAATGTATTTGGCCATGGTCGACTCAGGCGAGAGTAACCAGAGAGGTTCAATGAGTTGTTGTAGAGAATAGAAAGTAGAAGCAATTTCTTCCATGTTCAGTCAATCGAGTGAGTATATTGTTTATTCTTTTCAGCGTGAACGTACTGTAAACTGGTCCTTGTTCATATGATATATAATATATATCTTGTGTGTTACATGGAAAGATAGACGGATGTTTGTAACGCATACTGGCATATAAATGTATATGAACGATGATAAACTGTTAGTTTGGTTGGAAGTTCAGATTTTTTTTCTTTGAACTTTCAGATTTATTTATTTATTTTAAGGCTCACTGATTAGCCGGAAGGATGGAAAATCTTGTTGAGTATGATTGTGCTGCATGCCACTCTTATAACAGTTCAAATATGAGTTTATCTATAGAAACCGCTAATTTTCCTTCACTCTGAAGGAAACTTTTACTAAGTTACAGCAGCTTTGCACTGCAATCTTCATTATACGGGCAAGAATGAACATCGACGCGTTCACACTGATGTGATGTTGGCCATACGACATGTTGGTGTCATATACGCGATAAATGCTATCGGTTGACAGTGGGATTTTTCTCAATCATGAATAGTGAATGTGTGAAATTAAAGTGAGATCTATGACCTAATAGGGTGCCAAAATATATTCAAGGATTTTAACGCCCAAAAATCATTTAAAAAGGCTCCATAATTACAAATTTCGAAATTTGATATTGCTAAATTTGTGATTAATTGCATCTTGTCCAAAATTGACATCATTGACTTCATAATTATAAAAGAAAATATCTTGATTAACATAAGAGGTATGGTCATTCCATTAATGAATGTGGAAAGTAAGAGTTCAAGGTTCTTATCACTAAGCAACATCCTAAATACACTACACTCCTTCTAGAGCAACAACTTAAATATGCAAATATTATAGTTGACAATATAGCTGCTCCAAATCTATAGATTTTAAAAATAAAGACTATTTAACGTAGTTGACAATATAGCTGCTCCAAATCTATAGATTTTAAAAATAAAGACTATTTAACGTGTTTGAAGGAAGCATCCCTTGGTTAGAATTTATATGTAAAATATTACTAAGTTGATTTTATCATTAACAATAATAATAGTCGAAAAAATTTAATATCTTATAAGCTAGTTTTATATTTATATCTTCCTACTATAGCTCATTCTATTCCTTGATCAAGTGGGTTAGGTTGAAGATGTTAAGAATATAACATTGGTAACAAGACAATGTGAAATCACTTTTGCCTTTGGACCCTTTAGGGATATGATTCATTATGATATCACTTCACTTGACTGTTCTAAACTAATCCTTGAGTATTCTTAACATGTCGTTCATCAAGAGTAACATCATAGTTGTAAAGATCTTTTTTACTTTTTAAAAAACAAGTAAAGAAACAAACTAATTTCAATAAGTACAAGCAAAAGAAGATAACATAAGGATACTCCCTCCTCCTTTGGGTATTTAGAATGTTATAAATACATATCCAAATGTTTTTAAAAAACTTATAGGATTACCTCCTCTTAGAACCACCTACCATACCATTGATTTGGTTTAGGTTTCTCACTTTTGCTAACTATTTTTGCATATCACACCATGTTTATTGAGAATGCATAGATTGAAAATCAATTGAAAATTTTTGTAACACCTCTTTTGGTGGTTTTCTAATATTTATTTGTAATATACATAAAATAGGATAAAAACATTAAATATAATAATAATAATAATTATTTTAACTCTTTTCAACTCATGACCCATCATTGTTATATATAATGTTATGAGGTCATTGTAAATGCATCCATACATTATTAAAATATCTTTTACATTTTATATCTACTTGAGCAGATCTCTTATGTCACATTGGTATAAGAGCATAGATTTGGAAAAATCGTGGGATTTTCATCCATGAGAACAATCACCACTCATCCCAACCCCCACACCATGCACCATCCACCTAACCAATGTACAAGTTTTCCAAAATTACATCATACACAATCATCATAAACTTACCAAAATTTTACGATGCATGGCCATCACACATGGCTATACTTACCATTGTCAAACCCACCATACTTTCCACCATACGATTCACCAAAATTGAGCTGCTAATTTATATTTTCCCACACATAAACCAAAATTTATCCTTAGGGAAGAACGAAGCCACTACACAATTCATATTTAAATATCAGATTGGAAAAATTAGAGGAAGAATTCAAGTAACATGGAGATGAATTCAACAAAAATTCAGAGGTATTCAAATCACACAAACAAGATATCATGCAAATCAAGGATGATGCCAAGCAAAACCAAGGTGAAGGAAAACATGAAATAGAAAAATTTACATAACACTTTACTAGAGTTCATGACACAATTGCATTCTAACTCTCAAGGAACACCATTTAACCAACCCATTACACCACCACCAACAAGTACATACTCAATGAACTTTTCATTCCATCAACCTACTTTTCTGTATCCAACATCACCCTTGAATATTCCACTAGTTAACGTTATTCTTCCATCCAACATAAATCAATAAATATACAATAATCTATCGAGGGAAAAAAAATTAGTTATTAAGGTTTCATGGGAATGACAAGTACAGTACGACACGAACAAACAAGAAAAAATAATATTTTGAGATACATGACATTTAAGGAAAAAAAATAAAAATTGCATTGATGAACTTTGGTTGCATCACTGTTAAGAACCAAATAATGAATACAAAAGCACCACAACAGATATACAAGAACAATATGCAAAATCTCCTTTATTACCATCAAACCCTTAGGGTAGGGAAACACCATACAATGGATCCTATTATGGAAGGGATCCTCTCCTGTT